>CM076579.1:1346549446-1346652679 GCA_034641835.2 Pinus albicaulis
TGGTTGGGCGAGTTCACATGCGCATATTTCGATAATGGTCAGTTCACTGGCTGATAAGGATTAGGCCGCGCCTTTGGTCACAGTGAAGAGTCCTACGCATAGGGGCTAGCCTTGTGGGGCTTATCCCTTTTATTCCACTGGTTAACAAATGCATTATTGCCACAGTTCCCAGGACTAGGTCGTATGTCGATGAGGTTTAGCCCTGAGGGCTAACCTGAACCATCTTTCCACCTATTTCAAATGCCTACACGACTTCACGTTTAATGTTGTACAAACGTTCAAAAAACTTGCCATAGGCGGGTCGGTCGGGCCTTTGCGCTTGCAGATGATAGGTCTTCGGTTCAATTCCTACTAGCTATAACAAAAATGTTTACATAGCCAAAATTTCACCGGCTTGGGGCCACGTGGCAACCTCTAAGCTTGCCACGTGGCACCCTCTGATTGGCCACAACTTAAACAATCAATCCACCAACGAATCATTAAATGCCACTTGTCAACAACTGATTCACCCTCCAAGGAATATTTTGAGGAATATTCCTAGAATATTATTTTTTAATTTTTCACAAATTTATAAAGTCAAACTTGGTCAACTGAATTTTGAAGTTTACTGGACAATTTCAAACCTCAATAACTTTTGCATACGACCTCGGTTTTGAGAACCGTTCATGGTGCGAAAATTGCAACGACGAGACCTTTCTGGTCATTCATATTGCAACGACTTATGAGCACTTTTAATTTTGAGCTATCATTCTGGTCCATGATCCAGTTCTGATCAGTCATGTCAACACACATTTTGTTAAAACTTAGGTCTGCTCCATGCAGCTTTCAATATGACTCTGTTCCACTCATATTTCAACACAATTTTCTCCAATGCAGATCTTCTCAATGCAACTATTATTCAATTCAATTCTAATCCATGCAACTTTCAATGTGACTGATTTGCTACACGCTGCTCACACACTTCCTTCTTCATTTGTTCACATGCTAGTATGCTCTAGTTTCTCACACGCTTCGAATTCTACACACATTCATATGCTTACAAAGATTACAATATTCACACTAAGCGACTTCTCCAGCATTCACACAATCTATGTATTCACACAATTATTAAGGTCACAAATTTCTAACCCTTTTTAATGGCTCTCATACCAAATAAAAGATTTAATAAACTGCAAAACTGAAATTAAGAAATACAGGAACAATGGAAGAAAAGGCTTATGAGCCTTAATGTATATTAACTCACACATTCTACACCACAAAATAATGAGAATGATACAATATTAGTGCATAAAGAGTATGTCTCAAGATAATTTAATTCATTTTTTATAATTTTAAATATTTGGAATTATTGGTTGTTTTATGTGATAGTGAGGCTAACATGATTGTGCATTTTCATAGGAAATATTGGGCAGAAAAGCTTATAGAATAATTATGGGCATAGCGAGCGACATGGAAAAATACAACTCCAGATACTCCTTACGAACTTATATATGGGAAGCAAGTTTTGTTTCCAATTGAGTTCCAAGTGGAGAACTTTAGAACAACTGCTAAATTAGGCCTCGATATATCAGAAGCTCAGAAACAAATAAGTTTAGCACAATTCAATGAGCTAGATGAGATCCAACAAGATGTTATCCAAATAACTAACATAGTTCAGCAACTAATATCAATATGGCATGACAGATTCATCAAAACTAAAATGTTCAAGCCAGGTGACTCGAGTTTTCTTTTTTATTCTAAATTCAAAGATTTTCAAGGGAAGTTTCAGACTCATTGGCTTGGTCCTTATGAGATAGATATTTTTTATGAAAATGGATCTGTCAAGATCAAAACTATCTATGATGAACAAGTTACCTTCCTTCTTAATGGCCAGAGATTAATATTTTATCGTAAACCACTAACAAAGGAACATTTTTTAAATATTTGCAATATTATTCTAAATTCAAGTTGGTTAAGAAAGGAGATCATTCTCCTCATTCTCCAATACAATTTTTAATTCTTTATATATATATATATATATATATAAGCATGAAAACCAACAATGTTGTCATGCTTATACATAAAATATTAATTGAAAACCAAGAGTTCTTGGCAATTTATATTTTCATAATCCCCTTCTCTTTTCCCTATTTCTTTTTATTCCTCTTTTTCTAATAAAATTTCAGGTGGTAAGCAACACTTATGAAGACCAACATTATTCACTTTGTAGAAAATCCATGTAGATTCAACTGATAATTGTAATATGCTAAAAAAATATACATGAATCTACTCTACCAATTGTGGGAACCAATTTAGATATTGAAATCATAAAACATGAAAGAGAAAGAACCTCAATCACACAACAAAAATATTTTCCTGGGGAAAGAATCATCTAATAACCATGTTATCTGTATATTGCATAAGTTAAATAATATGAGAAGATTACAATGCTTTTCTCCAAGCTGAGAAACCTCTGCACTATCTATATCTGTCTCATTGATTCCTAAACAAGCCTGGTTCAATACTTAACCAATTTTCTTCCCTCCAGGATCCATATTTCCTTGCATTGTTCCTTGGCTAATTAGATCGTATTAATTAGGAAAATGTCCAATCCATATTTTTCAATCCATTAGGCGCCTTCCTTTGACTACATGCACCACCTGTACAATTAGGATAATTATATAACTAATAGTACACTACCCTTGAACTCCAATATCAATTGGGTCTTTCTCAGAACTGACATGCGTGAGTTATTTACTAGTGAATTATCAGTTAACTCATTAAACACATGAAGTGACACGCCACTGTCTAACCTCCTACCAGTTCCTCCATCAGTTAGAACTATTTTCCCTGGATTTAATCAAATAATTTGATTTAGTTAATTAAAACTCAAAATAGACTCAACCAAGGCTCCTATAATGTAGGAGACACTCTACATGCTTCTAGTTTGACCCTCAACTTGAATTAACTGAACCAACTAAGTCATCCTAACTTAGTGAACTCGTACAAGTTGTCATGTGATGTGGAATTACAATTTTATTCTAATTTAATAAAGGGAAAATTAAATTAAAATCTTTCTTAATGCCATTTTCAAGATTTCTTGTTGCCATTTTCAACACTCCCTCTCAATAAAAAATGAATTCAACTCTATCATGATCTGGTACCTTTGGAATTTTATGCATGCAACACTTATCTATAATTTTTTTTCTATTGCAACTTCTGAAACCAAAAATCATCCAAACTGAATCAATTGTGATCAGTATGATGCATCTGTCACCCGAGTCTTTGTCTACTACTAGATATTGCACTGTCTATTGAAAACTTTGCATTGTTGTTGACTTTGCACTACTACCAACTCTACACTACACTCCCCAATATATGACTTTTTCTAGTCTCTACATTTTTCACTCTAACATCTGACTTCATCAATTGCCACATATCCATTCTGCTACTATATATTATGGGCCTTGTAGCAAGGTAATGACCCATGAGAAAATACATATAAATGGACCGTACCCAAATTCATGCATACTTGAGACTATAGTTTCACATCGACCCACCTCTCACCTAGAGGTATGGTGATATGAATATGGATAAACCATTTTTTCTGTGCTAGCTTCCTCATCATTATAAAATAAAAGTTTAAGGATTGTGTCAAATAGCAAGTTTATGAGAGGGTTTATGTGTTAAATTTGTGTGTATTTTATGAGAAAATCATTAAGTAAATTAGCTTTAAAACACATAAATAGAAATTAAATACAGTTAATTTAATACACAACAAACACATTACACATAGTTGATAAAGGAGTTCACCCCTCCTGAGCTATGTCTCCTTGGACCTGCTTCAATGACTTGGCCCTCTTTGGATTAATGGTCAATTATCTGATTACATGTACCTATATTGATCCAATGGCTCTCCAACCTGCTCCAATGGATTCAGAAGACCCAAAAACCTCTTTCTAGCCTCTTACTGAGTCGAATTTTCTTTTCTGAGTCAAAAGTTATGCCTCATTCAAAATATACTCCAAAACCTCTGCTAATTTAGCTAATTGCACCCTTAACTAGTAGTTCTACCTAATTTTAGGAAAGTCCTCCAATTTTGTTGCAGTATTAAACGCCTGCAATTACAGCTATCCACATGCTGGAATTTAATTTTAATGTTAGTGGCTTAAAGGTTTGGAATGCGTGCCATTTGAAAATCTGTTGGAATGGAGTTTTGGTGGAGTGGTCAACATAAATGTTATGGTATTAATGGAGTAGTGTTATGGTATTCAATATTATGGATTAGAGGTGGGTGGAGCATAGCTCCCCATGCACCTCCCTTTGGCCACATGCACTAAAATAACCATGGGGTGGGGCTTAGCACGCCCCCCCCCCCCAATACCATTACACATTAACCAATAAATCAAAGTGTGTTCTCCCACTTTGTAGCTAGCTAATATGTGGCCCAATGGTAAACAACTTGACTTGCACATTAGAGGTTTAGAGTTTGGTTTGAATCCACTACAGCCAAATTGGTCCTATGGGCCATTTTGGCCTTACTCGGGTTGTCGCATGGAAACCTGTGATTGGGCCACGTGGCGGCCTGAGATTGGCCAAAAATCCACCATTAAAATTTCAACCAATGAAAACTCGCCACTTGGCGCAACTTGGTGAAGCCATATCATCCTACCACGTCATCTCCAACTCAACCTGCTAACTCAGTATGCCACGTGAGCTACCTGCCACATCATCATTTCACAAAACCCGATGCATACAGACTGCTGACTATGCCCCTGCTTGTCGCATTTTGCTTGTTTTGACCAACGATCAGATCACTCTAACTTTCTCATACGGACTCTGTTTCTGACGAAACAAGGTGCACCATATTCAGGAAGTCGAGGCCTATCTAGTCATTTATCTTCCACTCAATTTTGAACACTTTTATTTTTGACCAAAAATTTAGCCAATTTTTGCCCCAATCCATATTATGATCACTCCTTCCCATCGAAAATGCTTTTGGACCCACAAAATATGGTTATATGATGAGAGTTTGATACTCTTCTATTTTTCAAGCTCTATCAACTTAATTCTAGTTGGAAAAATCCCCATGACAACCACTTTGGTTCACTGACATGCCTTGCCTTGCAAATGGCTTGGCACTTCAACCAATGTCCTCCTTTCACTGTTGACCCAATCCAACACTTACTAGATACTTGTTTACTGATTAAACACCTTGTTGTACCAAAGTGATCCCTCGATGCTTGGAAAGCTGAATGATGGCTTTCCCACTGAGAATTATGTTCCTCCTTTACAAAAACATGCATTTGATACAAGCTTCTCCTTGGAAACCACTTTTCCAAGTTAAGCCCATCTGAGTGAACTACAACAATGAGTTCCAATATCAGTAAACACAAGAAAAGAAATGACCATTATTTTTACCTCCACGGTTCCAAATTCCACATCTGGAAGAATGCATTCACCATCTCTTTTGCTTCTTGGCATCAACACATCAAATGGTCTACAATGGTTGTTGTTTTGGCTCAAACTTTTTTGGCATCTTGTCCACTTTCCGCTTTTTGATTCCGTCATCACCTAGTTCGACATGCTACTCATGCCATGGATTTGAGAATGAAGGTTAATCATGAGCCTCTTGCTCAAGAGTGGACCTTCCAAAATCCTGTTACATCTTGTCATAAGAAAAACCATTAACTTGAAAAACACATCATTTAAGAAACATAACTTGATGAAACCTTTTTTTTTTCTCCTTCAAAGCACAAATGTCACATCATGTGAACATCGCCATGTACTCTAACATCTTGGTGTACAAACCCGTCGACCAAATACAAGTCGACAAAACATGCCTCTTCAAACAAATGACTCTTAATTCAAACAAAAGCATGTACAACAACTTGAAGATTCTTATCCCAAAACAAAAAGAACTTCACATCTCATGAAACAATTAGTCAACATCTCGCTTTCATATTTGGAGACAAAGTCAACTCTTCCAAGTTGATATGACATTCATGTAACACACAATCGACCAACACAAGTTGGCACTCATGCATGTGCAAATGATCAACATTCTCAAGTTGACAAACATACATGATAAACAAAGCAATCAACTAACACAAGTCTGATACATGAAGCCATTACAACAGCGTAGGAGTGTACACATTCTATTCATACTAAAAATAGGGAAGATATTGTGATGAAATTGGACTTACAAAAGGCCTACGATTGTGTGGATTGGTCCTTGTTACGCCTCATATTATTCAAGATAGGACTTCATGCTCACACTGTTGATTGGATTATGGTGTGTGTATCCATTGTCTACTATGTTGTTCTGATCATTGGATTTCCTTCAAATTTTTTCAAGGCGGGAAAAGGATTGAGATAGGGATTCTCTCTTTCCCCTTTACTCTTAATTCTTGTTGTGGATGGTATTATTTTGAAGATTATGGACGCACAATCTCTGGGACTTTTCAAGGCTCTCAGTTTATCTAATAGAGTGTTCATTACTCATTTATTCTTTGTATATAATATTCTTACCTTTGGCATGGTTTCTAGATCTTAATGGAGTGTTCTTCATTATATCTTCTTATGTTTTGGGACGGCATTTGGTCTAGTAGATAATGGAAGAAAATCAATTCTTCTCTTTGCTAATGGAGATATATTGGATATAGAGTTAATTGCAGGAAATTTTGGAGTTAGGACCACTCCTCTAGTCAACGGTTTCTCCTATCTAGGCTTTAGACTGAAGCCTAATAATTACAAGAACTTAAAATGGAATTTTGCATTCTAGACAATTTTAGGAAGAGGATGCATTCTTGGACACACATATGGCTTTCTATGGGGGAGGGGGAGATATATTCTCATTCAAGTTGTACTCCAACATATTTCATTCTATTGGGCACATTTATTTTCTCTTCATCTGTTATCATCTCCAAGATTAGAGCTATATTATGTCATTTCCTATGGTATGGATTGAGCGAGGCTTCAAAATACCGTCTACGTAGAAGGGAGATGTTTTCCACTCCAAACATTTTTAGAGGTTGTGTTCTATTGGATTCGAAGGTTTTCGGATGGGCCTTACTTATTAAATCACTCTAGACAACTATGTCTGGAGATGGAATCTAGTAGGACATATTCTAATTCAAATATATTAAAGGAAGGAACATCAATGCATGGCACAATGATAAGTATTTTACCAACATCAAGGGGTCATTTGTATGGCTGAGATTCATTAAAATGATACATTGGTTCTTGTTGAGGTTAAAAAGGTGTTTGGAAAAGGAAACAAAATTTTAATTCGGACAGATAGTGTGATGGGAGTCAATCATTGTACCATATTAAGGAGCACATTGTAGAGGTTTTACATTCCAGTGGTTAGTTCTATTTGGATTAGGTTATTTGACAGTGGCAAGGGGGATGCCCAATATGGAAAGAGGCTATCGATATTGGTTTGGTCAGTCAATGTGTAGAAGATTGGAATGTATATATCAAGAACCTTTGACTAGTGGGCCTTTGTCGTTCTAAACAGGGACACCATCTAACATGGAGCGAAAGTTTGCATAAAAATATGGTGGTGGTAGCAGATACATATCATTATTTCATGTGCCATATATATAATTTCTCTTCCCCGTCTTGGTTCTGGAAGTTATGGAGATGGAGTGTTCCTCTTAAGATCATCATGTTCGTCTGGTTGGTGTGGAAAGACAAAATCCTGACATGAGACAACCTTCACAAGAGAGGGAATATTGGTCCTCGGTGGTCTACCTTCTGTAGGAACGATTTGGAAACCAGTCTCCATATTTTCATTATATTCCCAACTACTAGACTAATATGGTTTAGGTTATTACATGCATATAACATTACAGAAAAGCAATTCCCTACTAGTGAACATTGCCTCATTGTTTGGACATCAAGGGGAGGAAAATACAAGTATCTTCGTTGTTTCTTGTTCTCAGAAGTACGGAAAGAACATAACATATGCATCTTTGAGGGTGTACCAATAAACATTAACATAATATGCTCCAATATCTTCTCATGGATGAGAACATTGTCCGACACTAAAGTTTCCATCAAATATTTACACTCTCATCATTATTCTCCTTCCATACAATTCCTAGAGGGTTATTTTGATGGAGTGGCTCAGATGCCTGGCTTAGACTATGTAACATAACTCATTTCAAAATCTCTTGGAATGGTGGTCCTGGTACCAATTCCAAAGTAGAGACATTGGCACTTTGGGGCTTGTTATGTTTTGCTAAAAGGAATCAAGTGAATAACCTACATATTTATGGTGACTCAAGCTCCCTCATCGAGGGTGTACTGGGTCACACTAAATTTTCTCCCCCTCTCTTATATGGCTAGATTGATCGCATTAAAATTCTTATGCTTTCTCTCTTGGGTGTCTCTCTTCATTACATATATATATATATTGTGAAGCTAATATGGTGGAAGAAACCCTCTCTAAATATGGATTAAATGGTGTTTTTGGGGTTATGAGATACAAGTACATTGAAGATAAGATTACTAGAGAAGAGGGTATGATCTCCCTTCCATAGTTTTGGATGATTTAGTTTTCTTTTTTCTATTTCCCTATGGTGATGGTCGGATTACTCTTTATGTATTTGTCATGTAATGAACATATGGTTTTTAGAGCCTTTGTTGGATAGCTTTATGTTAAATATATGCAACATGAACTTGCAAATATATATGAACATAAATCTATGGCTATATGTATTGGACCTTTTGATAATATAAATCCAATGTTTTTTTCCCTTGAAAAATAAAAACATAATGGGATAAAACCTTTTATGGAAAATTTTGTTTCAAAATTTCTAAAATTTGTTTAATACATGAGTAGATATATGAAAAAATTAGTAGATGTCCATTACATAAACCCATGGTATTAAATTTAATGCCATTCTTACAATGCGACAAAGTTCGAAAGGGTTAAGGAAATGTGGGATGAATAGGTTAATGCAATTTTTATTTTAGTCAAATACATTTAGTGGTAATCTCATAAATATTTTGAAAATTTGGATATATTAAAAGATATAAATATGGGAAAAAATAATATAAAATATTGTTATTTATTTATTTGTTTATTGTAAAATCATTTATAAACTATGTTTGTTTGGCTAAGGGTTTGTTTTTTAGGAAATAGGTTAAAGGCCATAAACCAAGAAGTATATGGCATGAATGAAAGTCCTCCCCCTTATCGACCGACCACTAGCAAGTTATTCTAGGTAGCGTGATTTTCCTTGAATAACGATAATCAATCAATCTGCATTCGTGGATATTAGCCAAAGATGATTGTCCTCACTATTGATTTGACAACTCAATTATAATAAGTTTTCTCATCATGTAAAAAAAATATTTATAAATGCAAAACAAATCATCATTTAATTTATAAAAAAATTAAAAAAAATTATATATAACTCATTTAATTAAATATATTTTAATATATATTATTAGATATTTAATGTTTTTATATCTAATAATTTATAATATAATTAAGTTTTATAAAGTATGCATATTGCTTGTTCATATGAAATGGTGATCAAAATCATATGATTTTAATAAGTAGTCAATTATATCTTTAAATTATAACATTGTAGGTAATGTTTCATTAAATTATTTATTAATATTTATTTGAAATAATTTAGGTTATTAGTATATTTTAAGCTTATGTATGATATAGAAAAATCAATTTGAAAAAGTCAAACACCATTTTTCTTATACACCAAATAACTTTACATTAATCAAAATTTTAACTTGTAAACAATTAGCGATGTCTCTATTTCCAACAATTTATTATTTGCTCATATCAAATGTCAAAACGATGAGACGTTAATAAATAGTGAATTGTATCCTTAAATTATAACAATTTATTATTTGCTCATATCAATTTATTATTTGCTCCTTTAGTTTATTAAGTATGTTTTAAGCTTATTCACGATGGAGAAACATCAATTTCATGAAGTCAAACACCATTTCCCATACACAAAATAACTTTACACAAATCAAAATTTTAACATATAAACAGTTAAATATTATATTGTGGTTGATGAGTAGTTTATCAATACTTCTTTAAATTAATTTAATTTATCGACTATGTTTAAACTTGTTCATGATGGGTAAAAGTCAATTTAAAGAAGTCTAACATCGTTTTTCACCCCAAAAATAACTTTACAGTAATCAAAATTTGAATTTACAAACGATCAAGTATTATATTGTTTAGTGCATATTATTTCTTATATTAAATGTTAAAATGATGTGATATTGATAACTAGTGAATTGTATCTTTAAATTATAACAATACATCTTATGTTTTGTTTTCTGAATAAGATGTTTATTATATGGTACATCAAATATAAATTAAATTTTTTTGGTCGGAATTGCTATGCTAGTTAATTTTGGCGAGTATGGAGTTTATAAGTATAAAAATAGAACAATAGAACTTCTCAATAGGGAAATCAATCCATAAACCAGCATGTTCAGTGTTTATCCAAAAATTCGAAGTATTGAGTATGAAAAACATGAAAAACTAGAATTTAAGCCTAGTTCAAGTAGGTAACCTCCCGAAATGAGTTATGAGGTGACGCATCATGCTACTAGTCCTGAGGAAAAGGCTCTTCTACGATGAAGCAACCATATTCATTAGAGAAGTCCTCTTCATTCTTTGACGGCTTCACCGAATGCTCCAGTGTATTATATTAGCTAACAATATTTGCTATGTTTTGTTAAATAAAATATTTTATTAATATTTACTTAAATTAATTTAATATATTAAACATATTTTAGGTTTATTTATAATAGGAAAAAAAATTATTTCAAAAAAGCAAACACCATTTTTTTTCACACACTCAATAATTTTGCATTAATCAAAATTTAAATTTAAATTATTTTATAGTAATATCTTTTTTTAATAATAACCAATAATAACTTAATTTTTAACCTCTTTCCATGGTCCCACATAATAAAATTATTTACTTATTATTATATATTGTATTAATATATTAGATTATTATATATTGTATTAATATATTAGATGCACACTTCCATGCATGGCCCAATATGCATCTAAAAGGTCTACTGTAAAAGATGTTTCTAATTTATAAGTCCTATAAAATTGTTTTATATATATATATATATATATATATATATATATATATATATATATTTGTATTAAGAGGTAATTTATATTGTTATATAATTTAGGGAGATGTTTAGTTTTTCTTATGATAAAAATGGAATAATGGAATAGATGCTTACCTATTAATTTTACTTGATCCACACTAAATATATCTAAATAAGCAGATGTTCCAAGTCAAATTTACCTCAATTTTAAACACATAAATACATAGTAAAATTAAGTTAATTGAAGTAAATCAACCCTATATTGATAACTCCAATAGTTTATTTTGTATAATTACAAAGTTATTTATTATGCATATATTAATATTAAAGATGTACAAATAGTTAAATATTTATGTATAATTGTGTAACAACAAAGATGCTAAAACTCCATAAAATAAAATATTAATAATAAAAATTAAATAATAATAAAACCTCAACCTTCAATTGGAAAAAACTTAATATTTAGCTTCTATGAATAACCCCTCCTCCAAACCATGTTTGAATGTCACCATTATTGTAGAAAGATATTATGCTTATAATGCATTATTTCTTCATAGTAGTGGATCACTTTGATCAATAGTTAGGAAAATGCACTACCTTCATTAATGTCACCATGTTTTTCATCAATCGTAAGATAGAATTTTGCCACTTGCAAAGCATGCTCACATCTAATTAATGTATATAATAAATGAAATTTTTGGGAAACCAAATTTTATTATTAATAATAATAACTCAATTACAAAAACATATAATATAATAATAATAAATAAAACTAAATTTAAAATATTAACATATAAAATTCAATATTAATAACATAATTATAATCTAAATACCAAATATTAACCTATAAGACCTTTTCTTAATAATACCATGAAACGTTCCATGAAATATGTATAAGGATACACATATGATGTCCTTTGCTTTAGAATATGTAACTTACAAGAAAGAAATATATATGTAATTCAAACTTTTATTATTATGAAGTTGATATTCTTATTTTTTTAATCTTGATGTCCAAAGTTTCTTTAAAAACCATGTGTTAGGTCTAGTAATTATGTTCATGTCATACTTTGTGATTTTCATGTTGGTTTGTCTCTTAAAGTTCTAGATTCTTATTCTTTTAACCTTAATGTCCAAGGTTTAAAAAAAAAAAAAACATATTCTACCTCATGTTCCAAAGTGGCCATACTTTGGCATAAATCTGGAATATAGTTTGTGTGAATTACTAAAAAGAAAAAGAAAAAGAAAAAAACATTGTGAATCATCACATCGATAAGAAATAACTATATTACGGATACATTATTTTCCCAATAGGATAAGTAATTTGTGATCCCAAAGTAATTTTAGGTGGGAATGGTAGTGATGGAACCATGAGACATGATGGAATGCATTATGGTGAAGGTGGTAGTAGTTGGCTATGTCACCTTGCACGCAGAGTCTGAGAATTTTGTAGCTCTAACAAAGAGTGGCAGTGACAACGGTTTCCTGGCTTCTCTTTGTTTCTCTTCTTTTTACTGTTATGATTTTTATCTCTTATGGCTTAATTTAGTGATGTTCCTTTAAATTTGGTGGGGGTTGTCTGTGACCCACTATGTGGAGTTTCCTGGTGTGAATGCGCCCCTATTTGGAGGAGTGTGCCTATGTCCCTAATGTTTTGGTCATTCATTTCTTACTCCCTTGGGTTGCTCCATTATCTTTATTTTCCCCTAGATCTTCTTTAAGTATGGTCTATTCAGTTTCACTCTTCTCCATTTTGGTATGTCGTGGGTTATTTGTATGTCATGGTCATGTTTTTCTTGGCATAACATGCCTCAGTAACACATGCACAACAACAAGGAAAGAGGGGGTAAAGGCCCACAAGGAAAGTCATGTGCCCAAGCCCAAGCATAGGAATTTGTTTCCATCTTTCACTCTGCAACTCATCCCAACATCTGCATTGACATTAATCAACTTGAAACTCTTACCATTGTTGATCGTTGGGCTTACTTTGATTCTAAAAAACCAGAGGAATTAGTTAACCAGGTTCCCGACATTGGTCGTACCAGGAGAAGAAGGAGTTGGTATCAAAACTCCATAACCCTTTTTTAGCATATTAAAACACTTTTTGGAAGAGTCGTAAAAGAGAAGCGCGAAGATTAGAATGACAACATGTCTTCCTTAAACAAGATGAAGTGAGTGCAGTGACACCAGGGTTAATGTTTAGCTAGCTTGGATGCTTTTTTGGCTCTCGTATAAAGTCATCTTCAATGTGAGCTCCAACCTTCTACTCCAGCTGACCTACGAGTGCCCAAGATCTCACTCCATTGACCTGTTTAGACTCTTGATCTCATGATATGTTGTGATTTAGATATTTTATTTATCTGTGTAACTCAGTTTAGTTAGCACTTGTTATTTTTAACAATAGACACATAAATTTGATACTTGTTATTTAACTATTTCCCTCATGACAGATTGAAACCAATAATAGTTTGAACTGTGATGTTTGGGATGATATATTTTGACATTTTGAAACAATACCAATTTAACTTTAAAAAAAAAATATTATACACAATAAAATCATAATATACTTTATTTTTTAATATAATTTAATCATTATCATCACAAAAAACATAAAAATGTAACAAAACCCAATACCTAAAAACACAAAACAATGTTAACATGTTAAAAAACCAATGCACTTTGAGGCAACAATATCATAATCTTTAACACTTCTCTTTTAAATAACCTTGATGCATTACAAATTTAATGCACATATAAAATTAATGTGTTAACACTTCTCTTTTAAATAACCTTGATGTAATACAAATTTGATGCACAATTAAAATTGAATTCTTTCAACCTAGAAGTAAAGTGAAATTCTTAAATAGGGGAGCAGAGCGAGGTGGTTGGAACCTTAGTCGCCTCGGCCCTAGTTTGATCCCCCACGTCTCCCTTTGTATAATTATGTAGCTATGTTTTCCCTTCGCATGTGGGGCAACGGTATGTGAGTTCCTCTCTGCGGATTTATGGGCATGGTAGTTTTCATCAGATTTGTTTGTGAGTGCTATCTATTCTAAGGTTTTCTTATGGGGTGTTTTCACTAGGTCACCGTTGTTTTATTGGTCCTATATTGCGTGTGCGTTCGTTGGCTTAGGGCTCACCGTTCGGTTTTCCTTTTGTCGGGGGTTCCTTTCATTTCCCCAAAGTTTCAAAATCTTAGTCGTTTTTTTTTCCTCATGGTTTGTTACATGCTTCCCATTAAGGGGTTGTCTATGTGGCTATGTCATTTTATGGTAGGACTTTGCGACCGTCATGGTTTTATCACAAATCTTCCCAATTACAATGGGGTTTTGTAGGTTGGTCATGTGCCATTTTAGTTTCCATGCTTATATGTTGGGCCCTTTGACCTATTTTGTAAAGACTTGATGTTGGCTATTTCTAGGGTTTTTTGTATGGGTTTGCATGTCTTTTTTAAATGATGTTCCTTTAGGGTTTTTTTCTGCAACCTTTGTTTTTCTAAGTAAAAGTAATCTATTAACAAAAGGAGTAAATTACAGCGGGCCGAGGCCGGATCATTGCCTAGTATTGTGGCATTTTAAACAAAAAACCATAGTTAAAGACTGCCCTTCAGGAGGGAAACCAGTCTGACACAGTCCATAAGAAAAATCTCGCGCAAGGGAGCCAGAGAATTGGAGTACTGGAGACCATATCATCGCAAAAAAAACAGATGCATGATCGGTGACAATAGGAAACACATAAACAGGCCCGTGAGAATGGGCAGAAACGGAGCAAAAAAAATAGAATGAAGAGGAAGAACTACTCATCAGGAGGTTCATAGACGACTCTGCACCAGAGTTCATCTGGTTCCCCGTCATCATTGTACAAAAGTCAGCAACAGAATGAATCACCTTCTGTCATTGCATCGCGTCCCCGCCTCATAGATCTTTCTCTAACGATGTATCATTTGCGTCAAAATCGCAGATAGTGTGCTGTGTTACGACCCGAGAAATCGATGTACCAATTTACCCCAACTGGGCCCATAGTCCGGTGTTTCATCTCCTAGGCTAGGTTTTTGGATGATTGGTGTTTTCCATTATTTCTCAATAATAAATAGGCCTTCGAGCCTCATTGTAACATAGTTCAGAGGCATGTAGCCACCACATCTCTTCTCAAGAGATAAGCTACCAGCGCCGTAGCTAGTTTATTTCCATTATGACTGTAAGCATATTTCAATTATGAGATATTAATGAAATGAAGTCTTATTTTTGTTGCATCTCTAATTTTATGTGTTATGTATTTTATTGCGTTGTTGCATAAGTCTGGATTAGTGGTATCAGAGCGGTCTGCTTTTTCTCGATCCTTCTTTGCATGTCCCCAACGAGGTTGGGGTATAAGGAGTTAGGTCTCAATCTGGTTGAATCTTTGCAAGATCAGCCTTGCTAACCCTGACAGCTGCCCATGGGGGATGAAAAAAAAATATGAGAGAGTAGGAGATCCTATCAAATTATTGCTCGAGGAGGCCCTCGAGAAAAAAATGAATGCGATGATAGATAACTTTTCCCAGATTCTTCAACGACTGCCATCGGCGACGCATCTGGATCCAAAAGCCACTCTGGAGGCGTAACTCCTTTTAAGGTACAAGTAAACTTTGACATTCCCATATTTGAGGGCCAAATAGATGCAGACATCATAGAAAGATGGTTGAATCTATTAGAAGGATATTTCTCGGTTCATGACTTTTCTAACCAGGAAAAGATTATTTTTTCACTCCTCAAAGCCGCCCCCCATGTCAAGGATTGGTGGGAAACCTACTGTGAGAAAAAGGACGAGAGGGAACCCTCTCTATTTTTTGCCACACTCACTTGAAATTTTTTCTGAGTTGCCATCAAGGAACAATATTATCCCATGGGGAGCTATGAGGACAAGTACATACAATGGACTATGTTGCAGTAGCAAAGGGATCCATATGTGCATGAGCCGACGAATTTTTTTCGTACCTTGTGCACAAAATTAGGTATCAAAGATTCAGAGAAACATTTGGTGTTGAAGTACCACAGCTGTCTGCACAGATACATTCATGAGGAAATAGAGTTCCTCGACATCTCCTCGCTTGGTGCAGCATATTGGTATGTTGCCAAGATTGAGCATAATTTCAAACAGAAGAAGCAAGACTTTGGATCTGTGAATCAGAAGTAAGGGAAAGGTTCCATAAAACCGCAGAACAAAGGATAAAGCCAAGGCGGGGTGGCCCAGGATAACCTGCCAAAGCCACAATCAAAGAAAAACATTGCGAAGCCAAAGAAGGACATGGGAAAGTGGTGTGAGTTCCGTAAGAGCTCCACTCACAACACAAGTGAGTGTCGGGCCAAGCAGTCACTAGTGGCCGAGCTGAAGGCTTCTGAATCAGATGCATGCTTCAACTCTGAATCATAACCTGACAAGGGGAGTGACAAAGGGAAGCAAATTATCAATGTGGAGCCCAATGCCACCATTTCCACCTCGAAGATCCAGTGGAAGAGGAGCGCCTCTTCCATTCCCAGATCTGGGTAAAGGGTTCCCCGCTGCAGTTCATTGTCGACAACGGAAGCCAAAAGAACCTCATTTTAGAAAAGGTCGTGAAGTTGTTGAGCTTGCCAACCAAAACTCACTCATATTCATACACCATCAGGTGGCTTCACCAAGGACACTTCATGTTAGCCAGCAATGTCACCTTACCTACAGCATCAAGCCCTTCACGGATGAAGTATTATGTGAAATTGTGCCTCTTGATGTTTGTGATGTATTATTAGGCCAACCATTCTTGTGAAAGAGACATGTTGTATACGAGTCTCGGCCTCACGATGTTATTGTTACTTTGGGAAATAATTTGTACAGGATACCAGAGGTAGCACCGCCTACTACCATCTCTTTGGTTACTGCAAAAAAATGCAGTAAGCTCATTTCCAAAATCAGGAAATTTGTTTTCATGATGATCCACCCTTAAGGAAAGAAGAAGATTGTGGCCACGACCTCCATATAGGGCTCCTCCACATGATAACAACAAATAGACAAGGTCGTGGAGGAGTATGGGGACATGTTCACCTCACCCACAAGGGTGCCTCTGCACTGCCAGGTCAAGCACCACATAGATCTGACCCCAGGTGCAGTGCTTCCCAATGGACCAATATATCGGCGCTCTGTTATGGAGAACGATGAAATCAAGAGGCATATTCAGGAGTTGTTGCAGAAAGGTCACATCCAGCCGAGTTCATCACCCTGTGGTAGCCTGCAAAAGAAGGATGGGACCCTGAGACTCTGTATTGACTATCGGGCACTGAACAAGATCATTGTCCAGAATAGGTACTCGATCCCATAGATTGATGACCTTCTGGACCAACTCAAGGGGGGGAAATATTTCAGCAAGATTAACTTGAATTCTGGGTATCACCAGGTACCAATCAAACCCTCCGATGTGTGGAAGAATTCCTTCAAATCAAACGAGGGCCTGTTCGAATGGTTTGTGATTCCTTTTGGGTTGACAAATGCTCCTGCAAACTTCATGAGGCTGCTGGATGACATGTTGCGTCCATTCACCAACTCATTTGTAGTAGTATACCTAGATGACATCCTGATCTTCAGTGATACTTTGAAACAGTGCCTCCACCACATCTGAGAGGTCCTCCAAACACTGTGAAAACACAATTTGTGTGCCAATTTGGAGAAGTGCACTTTTGGCATAACCCAGGTTCAGTATCTGGGATGCGTTATTGATGAGGGGGGGATGCATGTGGACCCAGCCAAGATCTAATTCATTCGGGATTAGCTAGCCCCAACCACTCTAATAGAGTTGCGCAACTTTTTGGGTCTTGCTAATTTGTATTGCAGTTTCGTGTTTGGATTCTCTCATATCACTTGGCCCTTGAGTCAAGTCACCAACGAAGGAGCAAAAGAAAAATTAATTTGGTTTGAATCCCAATAGAAGGCGTTTGAAGAGTTGAAACATTGCCTTTACTTTGACTAGTGCTCACATTACCAGACTTGCAACAACAAGTTGATATCAAGACAGATGCCTTTGACTATGCTATTGGGGCAGTTAATACTCAACATGGGAATCTAGTGGAATATCACAGTGAGACACTATTTTACACAGTCCAGAAGTATCCCACTTATGACAAAGAGATGTATTCCATTGTGCAGGCTTGCCGACAATGGAAGCATTACATTTTGGGGAAGGAAATGGTCATCCACATAGACCATCGACCCTTTCAGTTCATACACACACAAGGGAAGTTGCAGAACGATGGCCATCAGGATTATTCCACATATCTACAAGAATTTCATTTGAACATCAATACAAGAAGTGTTACACAACAATTTGTCATCGTCCCTACAATCCCCATCCCGCACATTGGAGGGCTCATTCCGTGACCTGTGGGCAGAGTTAAGACTTGAAAATACTTTCATTGCATCCCTCTGAAGATGAGCTTTAATTGCCCTGAAGACATCTCCCTGCAAAAAACCCTAAAAATAGCTCTTTTTCCATTGGCGCGGTTCCACAGTTCAGCCCTCGCGCCAAGGGGGAAAATCCTCCAAAGAGGGCGCGCCAATTGGCGCTCTGTCATAGAGCCGCACCCGTGCCAACCATATTAAGAGGTGTTTTTAAAAAATAAATGGCGGAAATTTCGTCCTAAAAAATTCCTGGACTGATATCTATCTTGAGCTGGGAGGTTTGGCTACGGATTTCCATAGAGAGGAAGTGGTTTTCCACCTCTCATGGAAGCTTCCTTGATGATAGGGCCAATCCCATAATTATAGGGATCCCAACTCCCTTTCCTCCATCTATAAAAGCTTGCTCATCTCCTTTGCAACCTAGTTCCCAAGAGCTTTCACATCCTTATGCTGCAAGAGCCTTCTTGATTCCCTTAAGGCCAAATCTAAGCAAGGAGACTATTGTCAAGTATCCGGAGAGAGAGGCTTGTCCCATCCTTGACAGGCTTTATCGAGACATGTTTTGCTGACGACCCGCCAAAGGAGAGTGCTACGTCGAAGCTATGGTTGTATTCTTCTTTTGACTCATTAATGATAAGCGACTATTGGTTATGGTTCCACTCTTGTTCTTGATTATGTTCATGAGTTATGTCCTCTTCGACTGACATATAGTTGTATATACCGGATTTTATGCTTGCGTTTGTGTTGTTTCTTGCATGTGCAGGTGTCCGATCATGGAGATCGTGAGGATTGTGATCTGCCAGGGCAAAGGAACGGGAGCACCACCTCTTCTACAAACGACAACGTTGGATTCCAGGTAAGCCTTCCTCGCAAGTCGGTTTATTTACAATTAGGAACCTGCACTGTAGCGTGTCTGATTGTTGCTAGACCCGATCTGGGCTAGTAGGATCGCCCGTCCGGGCAGAGGGGATTTAATTTCAAAAGAAGGGAATCACCAATAATGTTGTAGACTGCCTCAGCCAACCACCGATCATGGCACTAACCACCATTCTCAACTCGTGTGGGCACGAGAATTCTGATTTGTCGCTTCTCTACAAGAGCGATCCGAAATTCGACCACACATACAAGACACTCTTGAAGGGTACGCAAGTTCCAAATTTTCACCTCTAGGATACATTGCTATGTCACCTGGGACACCTTTGTGTACCTTCAATCGAGTGTGCCAAGATGATTTGGGAAGCGCACTACAAATTAATTTGCTAGTATCAGTAGTCGATAAAATAGTAGCATTACCGCGTGCTATTTCTATTGGCCGAACCTTCAACAAGATGTTAGTATAGATCATGAACTACCAAGGCCATCGCTAAAACCAACCATCAAGAATAAAGACCTCTATATACTCCATCGCTTACCCATAGTCGACCTTGGGAATCCATCTCCATATATTAAATTGTTGGGAATTTCTTCTACTAAGCATGGCAATGATCGTGTTTTTGTGGTCGTCAACAAGAGCTCTCAAAGATGGCCAACAGTGGTGTCCCGCAAGAAGAATATCATAGCAAGTAAGCCACCGCTAAACTCTTCTTTGGAATGAGTGTGGGTACACTTTTGGATCCCACAAACTATCATCTCGCATCGTGACAATAGTCTTTAGTACATTTTGGTCTACTCTAAATTTTGTCAATGCTAGACACCAAGCTAACCAAGTCCACATTTTTCATCCCCAAACTGATGGCCAAACAGAGGTTGTCAACAGGATGATCGTACATATTCTGCGCATGTACAACTCAAAGCATCCACACACATGGGATGAGAGACTCCCCTATGTACAACATAGCTATAACCAGGCCCTCCACAACTCAACCAACCATATCCCCTTACATATGGGCTTGGGATTACAACCACTATGTCCCATTGACGTAGCCATGTCATTTGCAGCTATTCAGGCCGATTCGGCTCCTGTCCAGTCTGAAGCTGCCAAGGTGAACAACTTCATTGAGCGCATTCAGCACATCCTCCAATATGTTCATGACATATTGGACAGAGCCAATGCTAAGTACAAGCAACGACATGATCAACATTGGGTGCCACACAAATTCCAAGTGGGTGAAAAAGTGTGGCTACATTTGCAGAAGGATTGCCTTGCTCGACCCCAATGCAAGCTTCGCTCGCTCCAATATGAGCCATACACCATCACCAAGGTTGTAGGGGACAATGCCTTTTAGCTCAGTATTCCACCAGTCCTTGGTCTTCACCCAGTGTTCAATGTGGACCTCCTTCGGCCCTACTTTCCACCTCTACTAGACACATCTGACATGGGAGAACAACTCACACCAACAGAGTTAAACACATATTGCATGGAACATGCCACAAATGATTGGATTATGGACACACAGATCAATAAAACCTGTGAGTAGAGGATCCAAATATATCGAATTGTCAAAAGCAGGCCAACTCCTTCACCAGGGCAAGTGTTTCACTAGGGACCAAGTTCAACAGAAGTTTCCTCATCTCATGAAGGAACTCAACGCAATGGAAACAATTGCTTCCTAAGGGGGGAGGAATGATCCAGGTGGATATTGGTGGCCACCCGCCTATTCCACTTGGACCCCCACCATTGTTTCTTTCAGTTTTTCAGTTTCCTTAAATGTAGCACAATTTACTATTTTTGGGAGATTTCAGGTCGTGAACTTTCGAAAACGTCGTTTAGAGCCTTAAAACGGATCTGGAAGTTCAGGGCCCGAAAAACTGCCAAAAATAGTAAATTGTGCTACAATTAAGGAAACGGAAAAACTAAAAGAAACAATGGTGGGGGTCCAAGTGGAATAGGTGGGTGGCCACCAATATCCACATGGATCATATGAGCAATTATCAGTTGTAAATTATCTAAACCACCTTAACAGAATGTACTAGCACAACCACATTAATAAATGTGGTTGATAAACGTCGATAAACCCATATCAAGCACATATATCAATTATCAATAATATTAAGAATTAATGTTTATTATCAATAATATTAATATAATAAATATAATAACCACATTAATACTTAAATAATATTATACTATTACTATTTTATTATTATAAAAATATATAAATAAATAATTAAATATAATAACAACAATTATATTAATAATCATTTAATAAATAATAATGAAGTAATTATGAAATAAACATTTAATAAAAATCAAATAACAGTTTAAATGTGGTTGATACGAAATTCAACTTTAAACACTCCACCACGACACAGTTATCAAACACTAGCCTCTTTCAAAACATACTGAAACCGATGATAAAAGTTGCACCAATTCAAATAAAAAAGATAATGATCACGACCATTCATGCTTTCCAACCAATCCCTTCTCACATTGTCTTGCATTTTTGCATAACGTTGAAAAGAAAAAGGTGGTCAAATCTGCAAACCATCTATTAATTTGACTCTTGATATAGTTGTAAATATCATACCCTGTCTCTCTTTGTCTCCAATATTTACAGTGGCTTGTTGCAAGGGAATAGTATTAAACCCGAGATAAATATTATAAACCCAAGGTATACAAGCCCTAGTATAAATATTATAAACCCTAAAATAAACATGCTTGACCATGATTTACAATCATTGATTTTCATAATAAGGTGATGTTTGTCACAATGTGACGTTGGACCATGGTTGACCATGGTTTATTTTCATATTGATACAATATGTGGCACATTGTGGCATTGGACAATCATTGACCATGGATGACCATCACTGTAAAACCAAGTAATTTATATTAAACCCTAGGATTAATATTATAAATCATATGAATAATAGTATACCCTAGGAATATGAACCAAATAAACCCAAGGGATTGATATTATAAACCGAAGGGAATAATAAACACAAGGGATTAATTCTAAAACCCAAAGGTATTATAAACAGGGGATTATTATTATAAATGCAAGTTATATAAACCCTAAAGGGATTGATATTATAAACCCAAGGGAATAATATTAAACCCAAGTGATAAATATTATAAACCCAAGGAATATAAACCCTAATATAAATATTATAAACTCTAAGATAAATAGATGTCACAATGTGACGTTGGAATATGGTTGACCATGACTGATTTTCATATTGATTCAACATTTGTGACAATGTGAAGTTTGGCAATGTCTAACCATCATTGAGACAATATTTGTCACAATGTCATGTTGGACCATGGTTGACCATGGATGACCATGGTTGTGACAATGTGATGTTGGACCAAGAGATGGTCTTTGTCACAATGTGACCATGGTTGACCATGATTGAACCCAAAGGTATTATAGACCCAAGGGATTAATATTATAAATTAAAGGCATATAAACCCTAAAGGGATTGATATTATAAACCAAAGTGAATAATAAACCCAAGGGATTAATACTAAAAATTAAAGGCATATAAACCCTAAAGGGATTGATATTATAAACCAAAGTGAATAATAAACCCAAGGGATTAATACTAAAAACCCAAGGGATTAAAAACCCAACATATTGATAATATAAACACAAGGGAATAATATTAAACCTAAGGGACTAATATTATAAATACAAGGTATATAAATCCTAATATAAATATTATAAACCCAAGGGAATAATAAACCCAATGGAGTATAAACCTAAGGGATACATATTATTAACCCAAGGAATATAAACCCTAACATAAATATTTGTCACAATGTGGCATTTAAAATGGTTGACCATGATTGATTTTCATATTGAGACAATTAAACCCTAAAATAAGCATGGTTGGCCATGATTTACCATCATTGATTTTCATACTAAGATGATGTTTGTCACAATATGATGTTGGATCATGGTCATGGTTGATCATCATTGATTTTCATATTGAGACAATCTTTGGCACATTGTGACTTTGGACCATCATTTACCATGGATGACCATGATTGTAAACCGAAGAGATTTATATTAAACCCTAGAATTAATATTATAAACCCTATGAATAATATTATACCCTAGGAATGTGAACCAAATTAGTCGGGATTGATATTATAACCCAAAGGGAATAATAAATCTAGGGGATTAATTATAAAAACCAAAGGTATTATAAACCCAAGGGAATAATACTAAACCCAAGTGATTGAAATTATAAATTCAAGTCATATACACCCTAAAGGGACTCATATTACAAACCAAGGGGAATAATAAACCCAAGGGATTAATACTAAAAATCTAAGGGATTAAAAACCCAACAAATTGATAATATAAACGCAACGAAATAATATTAAACCCAAGGGATTAATATTATAAACCCAAGGTATATAAACCCTAAGATACATATTATAAACCCAAGGGAATAATATTAAACCCGAGGGATAAATTTTATAAACCCAAGGAATACAAACCCTAAGATAAATATTTGTCACATTGCGACATTGGAATATGGTTTACCATGATTCATTTTCATATTCAGACAACGTTTGTCACAATGTGACATTGGATATTGGCTGACCATCGTTGACCATGGTTTATATCTATATTGAGACAACATTTTTATGCGACATTGGATCATAGTTGACCATGGATGACCATGGTTGTGATAATGTGACGTTGGACCAAGGGATACTCTTTGTCACAATGTGACCATGGTTGACGATGGTTATTGACCATGATTGAACCCAAAGGTATTATAAACCCAAGAGAATAATATTAAACCCAAGGGATTAATATTATAAATGTAAGGTATATAAACCCTGAAGGGATTAATATATAAACCCAAGGGATTAACAGTAAAAATCCAAGGGATTAAAAACCCAATGGATTGATAATATAAACCCAAGGGAATAATATTAAACTCAGGGGATTAATCTTATAAGCCCAAGGTATATAAAGCCTAAGATAAGTATTTTTTTTTCCCCCGAGTTTAATCTATTAATATACAAAAATGATTACATGGAGGCCGAGGCCTCAGAGATTCTAGCCCAAGAGATGGGAATTCTGGTACAGCTATGATTGTTTGTCAAAAAAACAACACACAGTGCCGAGAAAAGGTTACAATACTAAATCACAGATAGGCATCTAAGCACAAAAAAGCCGCCCTCATAGAGGAAACTGGCTCGAGTAACTGAACAGTAAATCAACCTACAGCATTTGGCATCAGAAATGTAAACATGAACAGTCTTACACAGTGTAAATTGCCGCCCACGAAGGGGAAACCGGCATTCAAAAAGACAGTAGAAGTAGAGCCATCTAAGCTGTGTCAGCAGACGAACACCAGAGTTGTGCCTGGCACAGAGAGAAGCCAAAAACAAGTCAGAATGAAGGAAGGCCATTAATTACCTTGAGAAGAGGGAGGCGACTCAACCACAGGGCAAGCGTGAGCTTTGTGGTCATCCTCATCCTGCGCAGCAGCATCATCGTCCAGAATAGCATGTTTATAAGAATCTGCTTTATCCTCGTTGACCGGAACAGACGAATCACCTCCTTTGAAAACGCCCACAACAGTAGCCACGAAGGGGTCCTGCGAGGAACCACCCTCAGCGAGCATCCGCTTCTGACCAGAATTAGGAGGAGAACAGGGCCGAACGGGCGACAAATGCATCGGAGGAGAGTCAGAAAGCTTAGTAGTAGAATCAGGCGGCTCTTCTTTGAAGTCAATGGTAATGGTTGCAGTGACAGTAGGCATATTGAGCAAGCAAGGGAAGCGAAAGTGAGCTCTATGCTGCTGACTCGGGAGAAGACTGATAGGTTTCTAGCTCACTGTGACTGAACGCCCCCACTGTGATGGCTCCCCGCCATCGCGGGTCTCCGTGATAACGACCTCTCATGGAATCGAAGGCGGGAGAGGAGAAGTGCGAGGAGGAGGAGGGTGACGGAGGGACCACCACGGTCGAGCTAGCGCCGCTTTCGCATCCCGTGTCTCAAACGAGATATGGAAATCCTGGGGCTGGAGGAGGTCCTGAATTAAAGAGCAGATCACCGAGACTGAGGTCCAAAGTCTGATGAGAATCAATCTCCACAAGGGGAGAGACAGGGCGAAAGCCAGAGCTCTGAGAGCAAAAGGAGCTTTGCGAATAGTGCAATCTAGGTGCAAGATTAACACAGCAAGAAAGCCAACACCTGCACCCTGTGATGGTCCTAGAGCTTCGCTCAGAGACCACAGAAGCACAGCATGAGCTAAGGGGCAAGAATTCAGGTCTGAAGCATCCCATAGAAGCCATATCTCTGAGGATTGAGCGCGGTTCTAGATGAGTGTGCCACATTAATGCCCTAGACGTAGCAAATTTAATGCAGTGAATGTCGCAAAGGACGCAAGGGAAGTTGGCAGTGGTAGAACCCCACGCATCGACCCATCCTTGCCATCTGTTAAGCATGAAGACCACCTGCATCCAGGAGCCTAAGATAAGTATTATAAACCCAATGGAATAATATTAAAGCCAAGGGATAAATACTATAAACTCAAGGAATATAAATCCTAAGATAAATATTTGTCACAATATGATGTTGGAATATGGTTGACCATGATTCCTTTTCATATTGAGACAATGTTTGTTGCAATGCGACGTTGGAAAATGGATGACCATTGTTTACCATGGTTGATATCCATATTAAGACAATTTGTGTCACAATGCAATGTTGTACCATGGTTGACCATGGATGACCATGGTTGTGACAATGTGATATTGGACCAAGAAACAGTCTTTTTCACAATGTGACCATGATTGGCCATGTTTGACCATAGTTGAGACAACCTTTGTCACAATGTGATGTTGGAACATGGTTGACCATGGTTGATTTTCATATTGAGACAATGCTTGTCACAATCCGACATTGATTGATTTTCATATTGAGAAAATCTTTAACGCAATGGGACGTTGGACCATGGTTGAACATGATTATAAACCCAATGGATTTATATTAAACCTAAATATTAATATTATAAACCTTATGAATAATATTATACCATAGGAATATGAAGCCGTAGATTAATAAACCCTATCAATTATTGTTTTATATTCTTTTTTAATTTAAAAAAATCAAAATATAGTGCAAAATCTTAAAAACAAACAAATAATAGATAATGATTTTTTCAAAAATAAATTCATATAAAATAAAATGAAACCAGATGCATTTGTAAATTCATAAATTCATTTACTATAATCTTATTTGAATATATTAAATCTTAAAAAAATATAACATATGAAACATTATGGATGGGATTTTAAATCTAAAAATTTATAATTTTTTTAATGTATGATATATTTTAAAAATTGATAAGTAAATTAAAAAAAAATGCGTACAATTTTATATTTTTATTTCATCTATTTTACTAATAATCAATTTACAATATAATTCTCTTCAAATTTTAAAAATAAAAATACATTTCAAAACATCAACCATAATTTCTAAATTTCATAATTTCTTAATCATGGAGGAACTTATCATGGAACTTATTAATATAAACAATGTACTTCATAAGTAAACTATTTCAATGTCATATTAAGTAAAATACTACAATGTCAATTAATATGTACAATGAAAAGAAATAAATTTTTATGGTTAAAACATTTTTAAGCATTTCAAGTAATGTTATTATTTTATATTTGGGCTATATTTTTTTGTCAATTCTATCTTTGAGATGCAAACATTTTTTTTTCAAATTTTTCATTTCAAAAAAAATTACACAAGAAGAAATTATATCACTCTAAACACTTAGATTTATCAATAAGATAGATCAATACTGATATTTAAAGAAAAACCTAATAAAATCACCTTGCAATTTGAAAATTTGTTATTGAATGATTGCTAATTAATTTTAGAGCACAAATTCATTCATATTGCTTTACCTAATTCTACACTAATCCTACAAAGAAAGAAAACCTAAGACAAACCAAATTCATAATTGAGCTACTTTTATACATTTGTATTTGAAAAGTAAAGAAATATTCCATAGAGCACTCATTCAAATCATTAACATCTGAACCACACTTAGCTACTAAATTTATAGTGGACACATAATTGATCTCGTGGAGATTCGTGGCATAAGTTGGGAAAACCTTGTACTCTCTATTTGTGTAGTGATACACATTCCTCTCGAGATTAAATGGCTCATAAGTCGACCTTGATATCCAATATCAAATGCCCAAACTTTTCATAGAGGTTGTCCATGTTAAATTTGTCATTATCAGACACCTGTGGCAATGTACAAATAAATATACGTTCAGAGATTGGTAAAGAAGATAGGTAAAAGAACTTGTTATAAATGGTATGGAAATTTTTTTTATAAATTGAATAATACATATCACTCACAACTTTTATCCCACATTCTTCTAGCTTGAGCAGAAAATTGGAGTAGATAATATGATCTTCGAACAGGTTGAGGGACACTTTAACACCAAAATGGATGAAATTTATTTGCACTATAGTGAAGATGTAGGAAAATATCTTGTTATATATTTGTTTATATATAAATTAATGTTATAAATAATAATGAGGAACTTATTATGGAGGAACTTATTAGAATTGGAATAATCTCCAATCTCTAGGAAATTGGTGGTGGGGATTTTTTAAATTTATTAAAAGTAATGGACCATTTTGCTAAAACAAAATTGGGTTATATATAAATGAATGTTATAAATACTAATGAGGAACATATTAGAAATGGAATAATCTCAACATGGAGGAACTTATTAGAATTGGAATAATCTCAAATCCTTAGGAAATTGGTGGGTGGGGAGCGACGTGGCACAAATCTAATTTTTTTAATTTATTAAAAGTAATGGACCATTTTGCTAAACAAAATTTTCTTATATGATGATGATGATGATTAACATCCACTAATACCAATGTGGTCTATCAAACCTCAAGAGAAGATCTAATTGTCATTCTTCAAAATATTGTTTCTGTGATCAAGGAGAAGGGAAAGAAGTGTTCCAAGATTGCTATAGTTGGGTTGGATTAATAAGTCAAGAATATTATAGGTGTGGATGATGATAGGGAATTGAGAGTGGATGTGGGCAATATTTGGGCAGTCTAAAAGGAAGTGTTTTTCATCTTCCACCTTGTTATTATCACAAATCTAACAGATTTTGTCGTCTCAGGGAGTCTTAGGAGTAGACCAGTAAGACCTCTAGCTATCTTCACATTGTTCATTTTATTCTTAGTGTTGGTCAACATAGAGATTTGCATGCCACTATCGGGATGGGGTTGATAACCTCCTTATAGTATCTTAGCTTTCTTTTACCCTTCAGCTCCTTATCATCCCACATATTGTCCTTAAAATTGGGGGTAATAGTACCTTTGATAATATTCTTGCTTCCCATGATGATCGCCTCCTTAATCCCCCAAAGGTTGAGCCAAGACTGGATCCTTATGCCACCCAAGTTTGAGGTGTAGGTGGGGGTTTTGACTGTTCAGTTAGAAGCAATGTTGGTAGCCTCTTGGATTCCATGTTGAAAATCTTCTTCTTATACAACATAGTAATAATTTCAAGAGGAACTTATTAGAATTGGAATAATATCAACATGGAGGAACTTATTAGAATTGGAATAATCTGAAATTGCTAGGAAATTGGTGAGTGGGAAATCAAATCTAATTTTTTAAAATTATTAAAAATAATGGACCATTTTTCTAAATAAAATTTACTTATATATAAATGAATGTTATAAATAATAATGAGGAACTTATTATAATTGGAATAATCTCAACATGGATGAACTTAATAGAATTGGAAAAATCTCAACATGGAGGAACTTATTAGAATTGGAATAATCTCAAATCCCTAGGAATTGGTGGGTGGGGAGCCATGTGGCACCAATCTAATTTTTTAAATTTATTAAAAGTAATGGACCATTTTGCTAAATAAAAATTTCTTATATATAAATGAATGTTATAAAAAATGAGGAACTTATTAGAAATAGAATAATATCAACATGGAGGAACTTATTAGAATTGGAAATATCTCAACATGGAGGAACTTATTAGAATTGGAATACTCCCAAATCCTTAATAGAATTGGAATAATCTCAAATCCCTAGGAAATTGGTGGGTGGAAAACCATGTGGCACTAATCTAATTTTTTAAATTTATTTAAAGTAATGTACCATTTTGCTAAATAAATTTTTCTTATATATAAATGAATGTTATAAATAATAACAAGGAAATTATTAGAAATAGAATAATCTCAACATGGAGGAACTTATTAGAATTGGAATAATCTCAAATCCCTAGGAAATTGGTGGGTGGGGAGCCATGTGGCATGAATCTAATTTTTTTTAATTTATTAAAAGCAATGGAAGATTTTTCTAAATAGAATTTTATTATATATAAATTAATGTTATAAATAATAATGAGGAACTTATTAGAATTGGAATAATCTCAACATGGAGGAACTTAATACAATTAATAAAATTGGAATAATCTCAAATCCCTAGGAAATTGGTGGGTGCGGAGCCACTTGGCAGGAATTTATTTTTTTAATTTATTAAAAGTCAATGCAACCTAACAAATACACTACAGCCATTGATAAGCATTAAGAAGAAGCATATGTTGAGCATATTCCCTTGAGAATCAATCTAGACCATCAATTAAAAAAATAAAAATAAAAAATCAACAAACCTCCTTCTATCTAAAGTTCATATATATATGCCTATCGGCTAATTAATACCATCTCATATTTAGGTATTAACATTGTAAAATTGGTAAAAGGTGAAATAAATATATATCATATACTATGTTAATAATAAATATATATAATATTATTATATTTGTATTATATTCATTAATGCATATAAGGTTATTAAAAAATCTTTACAAGATTAAGAGTGTCAAGTGAAACAATTTTTAGATTTTTCTATTAGTCATAAGTTTTTTTTCTTGTTTTTTCTATTTCTTTACTTTTCTAATATTATTTTGTGTTTTTATTTTGTTTTTTTTTCTATGTTCAATTCAATTTTGCAATAATACTTCAATTGTTTTAAAAAAAAAATTTAATATATCAAAAAGTACTTAATATTTTATATGAATAAATAAATAAATATTTATAATTAAATTGAAATGTAATTAAGATAAAATCAATAATTATTAATATATTCTTTATCATTCTTAAAAATTAATAATGTTAAAATAAATTATTTGTTTTTTTGTTATTCCTAATTGTCATATATAACTTTAACTCAAAAATTATAAAATACAATTTTATAACTACATATAAAAAAAATTCAATACAATTTTATAATAATATTTTAAAAATTAATATATTAAAAATATTGACATAATTTTTCTATCCACTATTATTACAAAGATCCAAACATCCTGGAAATACAATTTTATAACTACATATAAAAAAAATTCAATACAATTTTATAATAATATTTTAAAAATTAATATATTAAAAATCATTGTCCTGTGTTTATGGACAATAGTGTTGTGATAGTATTTTGCTTAATTAAAATTTAATATAATAATCTATTATTTATTGCTTCTTTTTTAATTTAAAAAACCTCACACAATTTTAGTGACATTATCACATATTGACATAATTTTTCTATCCACTATTATTACAAAGATCCAAACATCCTGAAAATACAATTTTATAACTACATATAAAAAAAATTCAATACAATTTTATAATAATATTTTAAAAATTAATATATTAAAAATCATTGTCCTGTGTTTATGGACAATAGTGTTGTGATAGTATTTTGCTTAATTAAAATTTAATATAATAATCTATTATTTATTGCTTCTTTTTTAATTTAAAAAACCTCACGCAATTTTAGTGACATTATCACATATTGACATAATTTTTCTATCCACTATTATTACAAAAATCCAAACATCCTGAAAATACAATTCTATAACTACATATAAAAAAAATTCAATACAATTTTATAATAATATTTTAAAAATTAATATATTAAAAATCATTGTCCTGTGTTTATGGACAATAGTGTTGTGATAGTATTTTGCTTAATTAAAATTTAATATAATAATCTATTATTTATTGCTTCTTTTTTAATTTAAAAAACCTCACACAATTTTAGTGACATTATCACATATTGACATAATTTTTCTATCCACTATTATTACAAAGATCCAAACATCCTGAAAATACAATTTTATAACTACATATAAAAAAAATTCAATACAATTTTATAATAATATTTTAAAAATTAATATATTAAAAATCATTGTCCTGTGTTTATGGACAATAGTGTTGTGATAGTATTTTGCTTAATTAAAATTTAATATAATAATCTATTATTTATTGCTTCTTTTTTAATTTAAAAAACCTCACACAATTTTAGTGACATTATCACATATTGACATAATTTTTCTATCCACTATTATTACAAAGATCCAAACATCCTGAAAATAACACCCTCCAACTAATAAAGAATATTTTTGCTAAAATTGTTCCCGAACTATAGTCAATTTAACTTTCGAAAAAACAAAAAACAAAAATAAAGTTTGAATGGGATTTTTTTTAATGGAAAAAAATATTACGGACAGGAAAACTGAAGATGGCCCACAGGAATCAAATGGACCTTTTACAAACTTTTTGGACAACTCTTGCGGATATTAGATGAATAAATGAATTATCCACTCTATTTTATGGTATAATAGACACGTCATTACCAGGACGTACCACTATGTTGGTTTGCCTCTTCAGTGAAAGTGAGTGCAAAACGTCTTTTTCTCATCACCGTCATCACTGACGTCATCATTCACAGAAACAGTGTTCATGAATTATAGGAGGGTTTAATGGATCTGGTTTAGAAAGAAGAATAGTGGACTTATTTTTTATTACATAAAATTTAAATGATAAGGTTTTTAAAACTAATGTCAGTGTGATGATGTAACAAAGTTAGAAATAAAATCTAAATCTAACGTTATTAAAACTAATGTGTGATGATGTAACAAAGTTAGAGATTGTTAAGGAAATGCGGAATTGATATATTTTGTGTGTTATATTAGGTTAAAAAGCTATTTTTTTTAAATTATCGAATATAATTTATTAATGAAAATTTTATTTTATTTTAAAATTATTATTATAAAAAGTGAGAATACATTAAAGTGATTTTATTTTAATTAAAAAAATTAAGATTATTTATTTATTCATTATAAAATTATTTTGGCATACAATGTAAATAATTATTCAATTTACAAAAATTGGAAGAACAATATACACAACATTGTTAACATATACATCATCCAATATATAATGTCTACCTATCTAACAATATGTAATATAACTTAAATCTCATTAAATGTTATATTGTTTAATGCATATTGCTGTCATATCAAATATCAAAATGATGTGACGTTGAGAAGTAGGATTTTATTAATATTTATTTAAATTAATTTAGTTTATCGAGCATATTTTAAGCTTATTCAAAAGAGTCAAACATCTTCTCTCACATACACCAAATAAATTTATAACCATCAAAATTTGAATTTAAATGGTATACATTATAATATCTTATCCTAAATACTAAATAACAACCTTTAACCTTTCTCCATAATTACAAATAAATAAGTTGTTACCTTATCACATTTATGCATTTTATATATTGTAAAAAAAAAAAAATTACACATTACTTTGTATTATATCTCTATATATTGTAACAAAACAACATAGTAAATGCAAGACCTTATATGTAGCTAAAATATTTAATGTTAAAGATGCTTTTGATTTATAAATCTTTACAAAGACACAAAGTTTAAAATAATATATATTTCAAAAATATGAGTGACACTTTCTACACTTTTGTATGAGGGAGATGTGTAATTCTTTCCCCACTCAATATAAAATTGGTAAATGAATTCATTTATAGAGATAAACATATTTCCAAGATTTAAAGTCAAGGCCTAACAACTCTAGTTTGGAATATGCTAACCTATTTTACCTGACCCAAAAGAACTACATTCCAAAATTTCTTACAAGAGTATATTTGCATAAATTGCTTGCATAACAAGATACAAAAACAATACATAGTTAAACTAGATTACAGACTTGAATTCTTGTCATAATTGGTTGAGATGCTAAGGGTGATTTATTCTTCTTACTTACTTTTGTTCGAACTTCATTTTTATTTGTTGGGTTCCTTGCTAATTTTTTCCAAACCTAAATTATCTTGAATTTTTGGTTCTCCTTGTTTAAGAAACTTAACTTCTTCGACATAATCTTCCCGATTTTCCATTGGTTAAGGACTTAACTAAATTTGTGTTTCTTGTCACAAATCATGAGAGACAAGTTCCTCTTTCTTCAAGTATTGTGTTACCCATTCTTGTTGAATTTTTTAAGGCGTTGGACTCGATTGAATTAAGGGATCTACTTGTTATGACATATTTTTTGAATGGGAGACTATATAGTGATCTTCTATAGAACCAACCCAAGGCTAATTTATGTTAATGTTTCCTATTCTTCATAAATCGTTTAGGACATTGAGTTGCAATGTAACATACTCCAAAAACAAGTCCTACATCACAAAGTAACTCTCTCATAGTCCAAGTTGAAGGACTATGAATTGTTTTTACTTGTAAAAATAATGGTTTATAATAACCATTTACTAAAACATATTCCCACATATGCTATATCATATGTCGATATGTTATTCCTTTCAATTTCATGAGATGCAAAGTGAAATTTTTTGTGAGTGGATCGATATCTTGAAGAGAGAATAAGCCCCAAAAATGCAAGGATAGATTTAGGAGTCTCACCAAATAGGTACTAGATCAATAGAATCAGTAAAGGGATTAAAAGAGGGAGATCGAGGCTTCATGCACAGACCTAAGTTACCCAAAAATGATGGGCTCAATTTAAGAATCAAATAGTTGTCTTCAATAATGCCAAACTCAACGACACATAAACCCTTCACATAAGGGTGGATAAAGACTTCCTACATCAAATAGTTTGAGATTCAACCACGATTATCTACTAACTAAGGCCAAAATCCATTAAAATAGAAAATCAAGTCAATCAAATTAAGAATTTATCCATCTTCATCACCTTCAAGCCCATGGGAATGGAAATGGCAAGGGCTCATTGCACTAGAAAGGAAAGTCGGAAAAAAAGAGGCATTTTTTGAATAGTATCATTAAAATAAAGAAGGGAAAACAAAATGAACTTTTTGAATAGTATCCTTAAAAGAATGTCCTCTTAGAAAACCAAAAATAGCACTCTTGATATAAATCATAAACAACATTCTAGTGGGCATGCTAGAGGGAGATTCATAACTTGAATTTATTGGAGAGGGAGATTTTGACCTTGCCAATTCCAATGGGATGTATGTAGAATGTTAGAAAAGTTTGAATAGGTTAGGAGAACAAGTTGCATGCAACTAGGGCTAAACCCTATCTGCAACCACCAAGAGTAGGAGGAGCTAGATCAATAGAATTGGTTAAGGGATTGAAAGAGGGACATCAGGCCTTCATGCTCAAACCTAAGTTACCCCAGAATGATTGGATTTATTTAAGAATCAAATAGTTGTCTCCAATAATTCCAAACTCAACAATACATAAACCTTTGACATAAGGGTGGATAAAGACTTCCAAAATCCCATAATTTGAGATTCATCCATGAAGATATACTTACCAAGGCCAAAATCCATTAAAATAGAAAATAAATTCAATTAATTTATGCATCTTCACCACTTTTAGGCCCATGGGAATGCAAATGGCAGGGACTTCTTGCACCAGAAAGGGAGGAGGGAAAACAAGATGCACTTTTTGAATAGTATCCTTAAAAGAATGTCCTCTTAGAGAACCATAAACATCACTCTCGATATAAATCATACACAACATGTCAGTGGGCATGCTAGAGGGAGATTCATATCTTGAATTTCCTGGAGAGGGAGACATTGGCCCCATTAACATCACTAGGATGGAGGTAGAATGTCAAAAAGTTTTGAATAGGTTAGGAGAATAATTTGTGCGCAACTAGAGCTAAACACTAGCTGCAACCACCAAGAGTAGGAGGAGCTCCATCCACTTTTTTTAGTTAATGCATTTAAAAATTATAATAATAATATATATATATATATATATATAGTTTTTAGATCCTAGTATGATGAGCAATTCATTTTATGTTTTATATGGAGTTGATATGTAAAAAATATTTCAATATAAGTCATAAATAAAATAGTACCTCAAGTAAAATATATCAATATTACTTTCATAATTATACATTTACAATACAATTGAAATTTTAAAAAAATATATGGTAAAAATATTTTAAAGTATCATACTTTTTTCATTTTTGTTTTTTAATTCCATAATTTTCTATTAATATTAAAATTTGAAATATGTTCAACATACATCCAAAAGAATGTCCTTAAAAATCATGTCTACCACCAAAGATAACAGTAAATAAAATTGACTTTAATATCTGAAATCTGGAAAGGGCTCAGTAAAGCACCAAAAATAAACTACAATAATACATATACCCTTGAAGAAAATTTGACAAAACATTCTAAAATTGCTTGAAAATTTGACAAAACATTATAAAATTGCTTTCAAAACAAAATTGTAACCCACAGTATACGTTAAAACAGAGTGTGTTGTTGACTTATTAATAATAACTCGTGAAATGGAAGAATAGTTAGCATGAAGAGAGTTCAAAGTTGAAGTCCTCATGACCCCACGCACCTCTGGTTGTTCATTTGATTTAACTCTATGATGCTCAGTGAAAGGGATGGAGATGTGTAGTATGGAGTTAACATGTTGCATGTGCTCACATATGTAAGAAGAAGTGCAAATTCATTTTAACTTTTTACCTAAGCAAAAAATTTAAAAAAAATTACATTAATTATTATCCAGCCAAATCAAATCCAACATTTAAAATACCTTTATCAAATCCAACATTTAAAATACCTTTATTATTATTAACGTAAATACTGCACACTAAGTTGTGCAGGCATATTATTACTAAACTAATATTACTCATTAAGATGGATTTAAAAAAAATTTATAGTATAAATTGAATATGTTATTTTTTTTTAATATGGTTCTATAATATAAGTTTAGCAACGTGTATACATTTTCTCAAAGTAAAAATTTGTGAAGTTAGCATACTTGGTAATTGATGGTGTGAAATTTATTTTTTCATATGGATAAAGTATAGTATGATAAGTAGATTTTTTTTTAGCTTATGTTGATTTTATTTTAAGATTTTAATCAGATGTTATAGAATATTTTTTTAAGTATAATATGATAAGTATATTTTCTTAGCCTATGTTGATCTTATTTTAAGATTATATTTAGAAGGTTCTTAAAAGTAGCTATGGCATCTTAAATATTAATGAGTTATCAAATTGTTATTTTGTTGGTTTTTAATGTTGTTATATATATATATATATATATATATATATATATATATATATATATATATATATATATATAATTTGGAAAAATAAACATTTTTTATGAAAAAAAAAATATAATAAATTTTTTAAATAATAAAATATTATATATTTTATAATTTAAATATAGATGTAATTATATTTTTAAAATTATAATTTATTTTTATCAAAATTTATAAAAAATAATTTAAAAAATACATATTTATGAAATTAAAAAAAAAAACACTAATAGCATTTAAACCAATAACATATATTGAAATTGAAAATCAATAATCTAACTCACTTAACTTAATATTATAACATAATCTACTATTAAAAAATTATATCATAATCTACTATAAAAAAAACTACTAATCACCACCTACCAAAACTTTAATAATAAGGTCACGAAGTAGTTGATTTATGTAGATGAAATTACATTGGATAAAGAATACAGGAATTTTAGTTCAATTAGTTATATTCTTTTGGTTAATTGGGTTTGAAAAAGACTTTATTTCCACTAATCACTTGTCTTCTTTTTTTTTGGTTATTTATCCAAGAATTTATATTTTATATCACATCATGATCTAAATAAAATACATTTTACATGCTGTTTTTGTTAGTTTTTATTTTAGAAATTGTATAAAAAATAATATTGACCTTACATTTGTATAGTAAATATGTATATAATTTTATTGTTATTTTATAAATTAAAAAATTCACTAACTAGAATTTTTAAAAATAAAAAAATTCATTAACTATAATTTTTTAATATTAATTTGAATGTATCTCAAATCATATAAATCTCAAGAGTCATCACTAAGATCATGAATGGTTATTTTTGTGCCAGAAAATGTAGTTTTTATACCCATGTATGTTATGGGGTGAATTAATTAATATATGTTTCACTTTTTAATGTAATATGGTAATGAAAATTGAAGATTTAATATACTTTTTAAATTGAAGCTTTCGAAAATTTTCATATGGATTGTGAATTTTGATATGCATTGAAGAAATAATTGGTACCGAATTGTGTTGTCTTTCTATGAATATATTTTTCAAAAAATGTTAAAGACATTTAAAGTGCCAATTATGATTTTAATATAATGTTTTTCTTTACAGATTTTCATAATAGTTTACAAATAATTTTTTGTGTTTAATATATAGTTTACCAATATTTAAAAAAAAAAACTTTTGTACTAACAATTTAGTACTTAATATATAATTTTCCAAAACATAAAATAGCACAATCTTCATAGAAGATTAGAGTGTAGTAATATAGTTGAAAAAATATAATGCAGTAGTAATTGTTTTTTTTTTCGAATATTTTTAAAGTTGACAAATTAATATTTGAATTAGATTTTATACACTTTTATATTTTCAACAGTTTTTTAAATTTATGTAAAACTGAAAAAATGAAAAATATGTTTTCAAAGAAGAAATGCTTATGGAATGCACACAATTTTTATAACTTTTTAGTTACATAATTTTTAAGATACACATTTTTCTGTGGGGGCTTTTATTAGTCAAGAAAAAAGAGTTTTAGCATAAAGAAATAAATAATATTGTATGAAATCAAAATTAAAAAAAATATATGTTTTCATATAGAATTCAATGATGAATCTATGTGCACAAAATTTATCAACTTCAATGGAAACAATGAAGATATTTCACCTACTAGAAGTTGAAACTCCATGAAAAGCTACAAAAATATGGAGTAATTATTGATTTCCAATATCCCAAATGATTTTTTTGAAATGCCTCCATTAAGGACTTTTAAAGTCCTTGCTTGAGTTATTTTAGACCTTTGATTGAGGTAGTTTGAAATATATATTTAATTTTTGTTTAAAAGACTTGATCGAGGTTTTTCTTTCATGGAGGTTTTAAGCCCTCGATTGAGGTTTGAAACCTCAAATAAGGACTTAAACTATCCATCAAGGGAAACCCTTGATCGAGGCTATTCATAGAGAATTTTTATATGCATAGCATGCCATAAAGTGTGATTGGATTCATAGATTCACTTGTTGATTAGCTAGTTGCAGTCATTTTCCTACACATTATCATAGTAAGTAATTATTTTTTGATAAAATTAGGCCACGTATTGTAACACCCAGCTTAATTTCCTTATTTTTATTTTAAAACTTTTACAAAAGTACATTTGAATTTTAAGTGAAAAAGAGATTAAATAATGTGGTAAATTGTTTGAGGAACCTGAGTTACATTTTATGAATAAAGAGTTACTTTCAAAATTTCCAAAACTAGTTGGTAAATAATTCCAAGGCTCCAAAGTGGTTGGGAAGAAGCAGTTATTGACAGTTACCTTCCCCTTTGAGAATAAGAAGGAAATCTCAGACAGGGGAAGGGGATATATGAAAAGGGAAAGAAAGGGACAACAAGTAGTTGTGAACAAAGAGGTCCGGAGCTGGTTGAAAACCAGTGGAACTCTGTTAAGTGGATTGGAGAAAAGGCTGGACAAAAAGTCTCAAGGTCTAACTCCATAGATCCTTCTGCTTACTTCCACTCTGGTGAAAATCACGGGGGGAGTTGAGGACGTGATCACCTCACTCATGATTGGGTGGTCTAACCAGTGAATCAGAAATTCCATATAAGTTTTTATGAGTAATGTGTTTAATCTGAAAAGTTATGATATTATTGTATTGCATGTATCATGTATGGATATTTATGTTAATCATTAACTTACAGTGCATTAATGATATGCAAGAATTTCTCTGAAAGGAAAAAGATAGAACTATTTATTATTTATTAGCTTTTTATAGCTCTGTGATAGACGGAGTACTGGTAGCAGATTAAAGGGGTATTTTTAGTGGTTGTTTTCTCAGCAGTAAAGCATCCCAAACTATAACTGACATTTAAACCTTTATCTTTGAATTGTGTAACAATATAGCATCTATATGTATATAAATCAACACCTTGTCTACAGCGTTTCCTAGCCAACGGACAGTAAGGAAATAAGTGATAGATGGTTATGATAACCTCCCTGAGTGGAATAGTCCAAGAGGATCTAATAATAATAATCATATCAAAAGGAGTGTATCCATAAAATTATTTACAAAATATAAGTTGCAGAAATTAAAGAAGAACTGTATATCGCACCGTGGACAGACCACAGAGCTGATGATCAGGAGATCATTTCCAAGTTCGAAAATGAAAGTGTTCGAAAATGGTTGGAATTTGAATGACCGGAAAGGTCTCATCATTGCAATTCTGTTGCCACAAATGGTTCACAAAACAGAGGTCGTATGCGAAAGTTATTTAGGTTTGAAGTCTCCACTAAACTCCAAAATTTTGTTGACCAAGTTTGACTTTCCAACATTAGAAAATTTTTAAAAAGAATATTCCTTAGAATATTCCCTAGAATATTCCATTTGGGCTTATAAAAAATTGACAAGTGGCATATTCTTATTTGTGGATAGTTTGTCTTTTGGGTTATCAGCCAATCATGGGCTGCCATGTGGCAGGCCTGGAGGCCGTCACGTGGCCCCCAGTTCAATGAAAATGGCGTATTAAATATTTGTGACAAGATGCAGGATTCGAACCGTGAACCTCCTACTGGCAAACACAATGCCTCGACCAACCGGTCTACAACGTGGGTCTTAATAAACTACAGTTGGAATTTGTATTTATTGTTTAAAATTTTCACCGACAGAAAAGAAATAGGGCTAGCCCCCTAGGGCTAGCCCCGTCCATATGACCCGGCGCCTAGAACCAGGGTCCTAAGGTAACCATGGCGGTTGAAACAGTTAGAAGACCGTGATATGTGGCCAGCTTGACATTTAAACTTTAATGCGGTGGTTAGTTGACATTTATTGCTACGGTTTTCGCGGTGTGGTCACATGACCTGCCAGCATTTAATATGACCATTTTCGGTTCCGCCATTCTGGAGCGGCTTTCGACATTTTCGACGGATTTTTCCAACTTTATCGACCCTAACTACAGTTACTCCACATTTAATGGGGTTTTTGGGGGGATATTGGGCATTTTTCTTGCAGAAGCCATAACTTCCTCATTATTGAACCAAATTGGATGAAATTTTAGTCAATTTTGGGTCTCTTCGACCTTATGAACAGTTTGGGATAGGTTTAAGGTCAAACAGAGGTGATATTCAGTAGATTTTTCTTCAGGGAAGATGAAGGATCCATCAGGGCCACTATGAAACAAATTTAGTTTGAGGCCTAGCCAGGGGAGTTAGAGTCTTTTTCCAGAGTTCCAATAGTCTAAATTGGATAATTCAGATGTTATGAATCTTATGAGATGGTTTTCAGAGCTTGTAGAGAATGTTTGAAGGCCGAAAATCTTTAGTAAAGTTCCATGGGCCATTAGTGCCAACTTTTTCCAGCAGCAGTGCAGGGCTTAGCCAGAGCTACTTGAGACCATATGTAGTGAACCAGTGGTCATTATTGAATGAAAACATCATTATGAATATAATGACAGAGGTTTCAACAAGTTTTGAAGACTTCTAGAGGTCAAAAACCTAGCAGAGAAGTTTTCATTGACCCTAGTGCCAGGGGGTGCCGATAGGTGATTGAGGCGAAACCAGAGTAGCCGGAGGCCATTTTTTATGAATGAAAAGTTTATGTTGACTATTTCAGACATTTTGGAACCAATGGAAGTGGTTTCAGAACATTTTGAGAACTTATAGAGCTCGAGAAGTTGATGTGAAGTTTTGGGCAACCTTGGGTAAACCGTGTAGGATAACCTATTTTGGGATTGCAGTGCTCAATTTGAGAAATTTATCAGTTGATATTTGATGGATGATGTTTATTGGATACATAAATAGTGGTTTCAGTGACGGAAACAGAATTCTGAGGGAGTTTGTGTCATTTATAAGCTCAGAGTAGCTTAGTGCGCTGACAGAAGGAATGGTGTCAACAAGAGCCTAAAGGTGTTTACAAAGCTTGGATAGCCAATTGAGGGATTTAAATGGTATTTTCAGTCCTTTGGATCATTCTTGTATTCATTGGAATTAAGTATTTACTTGTAAAAACACTTACCATAATCCAAAAGAGTTGAGTCATGATGACAAAGCTCAAAGGAGACGTAGCCCACGAGATTTTGGGTGAAATCTTAGATTAAAATTGATGTTGTGTTTGAATGATTATTTTCTGCATTATGTTGTTGTCATACATGTTAAATTTCAGCAAGAACAAATGAACTTCAGATACATAAACAATAAAAATTCATACACCACTTTCAAGTAAATAATTCTGCAAAATTGTCAAGTACAAGCTAGATCATTTTAATTTAAACTGAGTGGTAGGTTCTTGAAATACAGGCAAGTTATCCAGACCATTTTCAGATTAGCTGAGAGGTTTAAAACCTAAGCCAAAAGGGACCAATAGTGGTTTATGTCCTTCAAATTTTGACAAGTTATCCGAGGAAGAAACAAGAGAAACTACGGGTGAAAGGAGAATGGGTTCTTGGTTAAGAGATTATAGATTATCTTGTTAAACTCCAACAAATTGTTAAGAACCAGAGGCCGCAAGAACTTAGGGTTTGACAATAAAATAAATAAATACAAAAGGATTTACAGTTAAATTTCTCAAGTTAATCATAATGAGGATTACACCCCATGTCACTGCGCGAAAGGCAGAGAAAGGAAGTTTGAGCAGTAGACCTGGTTTATTAAATAAGCGAATTAAGTTAAGAAAATTCATAAGCCAAAAGCCATAAAAGCACAGTAAAGATAACGAAACTGAGAAAGCTATTGTAAATACAACTCTATTATATCGTGTCGAAACAAAGCATTTTTTCCATGCATGTGTACCAAAGAAAACACTGAGCAGGGAGAAAACAACAAAATCGAAAAACATGTAAAATATTAATTTAGATAGGAAAAAAACTTTGAATAATACTCAGTCTGACGATAAGCTATAAAAACAAAGATTTCCATATAATATTCATAGTATTACTCTGCGTTAAATAGATACACATATACAAAAATAGCGGCCAGAGTATTAAGGTATTGAGACCGAGATTGGCTCAGCGGCTAAATATTTTCAGTTCCTAAACAGAATAATTAGAAGTCATTTATTTCGAAAAATCCTTAAGCTAAATCTAGTAGTGGCTTACATTAAACCACATAACAACTAAGACCAAGAGGAAGGTTTGATAAGGAACAAACCTGCTGAAGGGTTGACATAAATTGCCATTGGAGAAGTGCCCAGCTTGGGATTTTCTTTCAACACTTGCCACACATTGTGCCTCTTGAAAAGCCAATAGTTGTCACCGCTTTGTGGCAAGATTTTTACACGACAGGGGTAACCTTCCAGACAGGAAGCTCATTAGAAATATTTTGGTGCAAATTTGCAACAAATAAAACACAAATAAAACTGTAAAGCATGATAAGCCTTCACCTGTGAAATTGTGGCTAAAACCTTGTCAGAATTCAGTGTGGAAACCTCAAAGTGTATAGGAGAGAATGCACGCATTGTTCCTAAAAAATGAATGCAAAAAAATGAGAAAACCTATACAGATACAAGAAACTCAATTAATAAAGAAAACTTAACCTTAAAAAAAAAAAAAAAAAATCCCAATGCCTTAGGGCTAATATATGGAATTTTGGGCATCACTGGGGTTATAAACATGCAAGGCATCTAGAGGAAAGAAGCATAGCGGCTCGGTGATCAAAGTTGGATTTATACTGAAGCCATTAACCATATGCAGATTAGGCATACATCGAAGAGAATGAGGAATAAAAACCTTGCAAATGATGGACTAAGACTCGAGGAAAATCAGGTGGTTACACTCGTTAACCTTCCGAATCGACATGAGCCATGGATTCAAACCCTCTTCGAATCTATGGTTGGAAATGTATCTATATGTCTCGATCAAACCCCGAGGAAATACGCCTCGAAATAAGCATGCAGGGATACCTGGTGTCCCTAACACTAGCCCATGAGTCCTTGAATTATATACTGTTATGAAACTAGCTCCAAAAATAGAAGAAAAGAGAGATAAATGCCTTAGAAATAAGACACTTTGAGGGGGAAACCTACTTTACATTACATAAATGAAAAATTCTTGGATGATACAAATGAAAAAACCTCCTTCTATATATAGGAGTCCCTAGGGTCACAATATAATCCTAGCCGACCTAACAATAATAATGTAAGGGCACAATAATAACAATATTGGGGTTACAGGGGTACAAAAATAAAAATAAGGGGGCTAAACTAACAACAATAAGGGACTACACTAGTAATATAGGGACCTAACATGCCCCTCTCCTTCAAAAAAGTGTTGTCCTCAATGCTTGAGTAGCTTTGAATGCCTCTATATAAAATTATCATCCTCCCATGTAAAATCTTCAGTGGGTAAGTTCTTCCACTTGACGAGATACTCTGAAATTGATCAATTTCGTAGTTGTCAAGTTCTTGTTTCCGTGACTACTTCGGGTTCCAATATGATTTTTCCTTCCTCATCAAGTTCTAGCAATATTATTTGAACTGGAAGTTTGTCACTTATAAAATTCTCTAAGCATGAAACATTGAAAACCATATGCACTCGCGAAGAAGCATGAAGCTCCAATTTGTATGCCATAGTACCAATCTTTTGCAACACTTTGTAAAGACCATAGTACTTTGGCAATAATTTATTATCCTTCTTAGCTTGATTGAGGGACATTTTTTTGTATGGTTGTAGCTGTAAAAATACGCAGTCTCCTACATAAAAACTTCTCTCGCTTCGATGTTGATCTGCCTGTTGTTTCATTCACTTTTGTGCCAAATTTAGGTTATCCTTTAGGAGTTGGAGAACTTATTGTTGATGCCCAATGTGATCTTCCACTGCTTGAACCTTAGAATTTTCTCTTAAATATGATGTGATGGACGGTGGATGTTATTCATAAAGTGCCATGAATGGGGCCATTTTTGCTACATTATAGAAGGAAGTGTTATACCACCATTCAACGAGAGGTATCCACTTGACACATTGTGTTTGTTTATCATATACAAAACAACGAAGATGTTGTAGCTCCTAGAGACAACCCTGAGTTGTGAAGGACCAATGCCTAGGTCATCTTAAAGCCAAGAAGATTCAAGAAAGCTTTCCATGGTCAGTGGCGTAAATCTTCTTGTTCATAAACAATTTTTAAAACTTCATGAATTGGGATCAAGACCTCAAGAACAGAGATATACAAGCAACAATACCCGATAGAAAATAATAAGGGTCTTATGGAGATATTATTGAAGATGAGTCAAGATTTTACGAGCCATGAGAAGGGCCAGATTATGAAACATGATGCATAGATATAAAAGTGTGAAGAGCGTAGTAACAACGACAGCAAATGGAGAAAATATTAACCACAGATAGGCTTAATATCACATAAGAATCCATCAACGGTTAACATAGGAATAAAGATGAGTAAGTGAAGTGAAACATGTGAACATAATATCATAGCTCTGAGCCATATTTAAAGCACAATAGACTAAAAGACATGAGTATCTGAAACAGATAAGTTCATCCCAGTTAATCAAGCACTCGCATTCTAGAAGCATATAATATAGAAAGAGTGATGAAGTGCCAAAACGTTTGTATTAGAATATAACAAGGAATGCAAAATGTGACTGATCTCACCAGGAATCCATCTCACAACAAAATCATTTCATTATAGTCTCCCATCGGGATTCTTCAACATAAAACACAGGAAATCCTCAAAACTTTACAAAAAGGGGAATTAACCAATAACAGTCTCTATTCTAGAAATCAGGAACCCCCTTTTAGACTTGGGTTCTTTCTTTTATAATTCCCTTTGTCTACCGTTAGCAGAAGATATTTTTGGATCAACATTTGTTCACTGCAATATCTTTTCTGTTTCCTGTCTCTGTCAGAATAAAAAACCGATGATGAGGAAGAACACCTCTCATCATCTTTGTAGTGGCCTTAGCATGACCACCAACCAAAAGTAAAACAACTTGAACAGAAAATAAAAATGCATAGGGTGAAATAACAATTTCACCCGATATTAAAAAACTAAGAGAATAAAAGTAAAAATTCCACTAGGGCCAGAACATGATCATCACCTTTTATAAGAGCGAGGTGTAGCAGCTACTGACTAAGTTGGAAGCATCGATGACACGGACGAACCAGTTTTATGCTTCTGAAGTGGCGGAGATTGGAGGGACGGTGTGATGACTGGTATATTTATGAAATTGCTGCATTTATGCCATATGACCACTCCTGGCAGGGGCATAGTGGCAAAGATATCCATTGAGGCTTGCATATCTATCAATTCTGAATAATCTACTTGTACCGTCAAGCTCTGTCTGATCTGGAAGAGAAGGGAAATTTATTTTCCTAGGGAAACAATTAAAGTCTCAGCTTTCAGACGAGTGGTTTTCTCACAAGGAAGATTTGTCTGATTCATAACCGCTGCTAGCTTCTCTTCGTAATTAGTTAGACTTGAGAAAGCGATAGTCGCAAAATCCCAGCATGATGGGAGGCCTGCTTTCACCAGCTCATCCCACTCTTCTTCAAACTTCCCCACTCCGTTGGTGACCCGATCCAAACCACTCAATGCATTCACGCGCGTTATCTCCTTCTCAATTATCCTTTTGATTTCCATCACTCCCCTGAAACGGTCTTCAATCCCTTGCATGGATAACTCTTTAGAGTGTAAACCGTTTAGGTAGGTGATATACCTCTTGGCCATGGCTACCTTTGCCTTGGCTTCCGCCCATCCTTCCTGCAATTTCTCTTTGAAAAATCGGACAACAATTTTCTTCTCATTCATCAACATAATAAAATCCCAACACTTCCTTACCTTCGTCCTGATGTCAGTCCAAATGAGACGCCTGGCTTCAAGGAGGGTTGCATTTCCTTTCATCCGATTATTCAGATCTTTGATAACCTTCTCTTGCAACTGCTTCTCCCTCTTTGCTTCTTCCACCTCTATTTGCAGGGCCACTATTACTTTATCATTTTGTTCCACCCTAGCCATCAACTCTTGAATTCTCCGTTGTGCAGTATGAGCTTGCTTCTCTGAAACCTGTAGGTCTGAGAGGGCCTTGGTTAACTATGTCGAGGTAGCATCTACCGTGTCGGGAGTTGGGGTTACAAAGTAAATCCCTGTCTAAGGGCATCCAGCTCTTCAACTGTTTCAGCATTCTCATCTCTTTCCTCAGCAAGGGTATTCGTCAGGGTCGAATTTTATTTTTCCACCTGAGCTAATTCCTCCGGTTGCATGTAGTCCCCTTGAGGAATTTTAAGTCTCCTCTTCAATTCTGAGTTTTTGACCTCTAAATCCCGGATGATTTTCGTCTGGATTCCTTCCTTGTCACTTCCCTTTTCACTCATTATTCTTCTGAGATGGTGAAGGTTATTGCTAACCCCCCTGGCATTTGTCCTTCATTTTTTAAGATTATCTACCACCTCTTTGTATCTATCTTCAAGCTTTCTTAACATGAGTGCAAGCTTCACGACCTCGTCCCTTAACATGTCCCCGATACTTTGATGTAGGCCCAGTTTATTGGTTAAGGGAACCTTTGATAAATTTACAGCTACCTCCAAAGCCTTGTAGCTGATTTCATTAGTAGTAGGGTCTAGCACTGCCTCCGCGATAGCGATTATTAGCTATTCTTTATCCATATCCAGCTCTGTGGTGAGCCGGGTATGATACTTGTCTACGAAACTCGCCAGTTCTCATGGTCCTATTTCTGCTTCTGATTTCTTCTCTTACTTCGGATCTGCTTACCGAAGTGGCCTGTGATATCCTAGAGGGTTTTGAAGATGACGCACCATCATAATTTATTCTGAAACTCACCTTAGTCTTATCTGGCTCCCCGTATCTGATCAAATCCTGTAGAGGTAGTTCATCTCAGAGGATCTCCATATCATCACTTTTATGCTTTTTGGAGGGATGAGATCCCTCCCCTGTATACAATCCTTTCGATTCTTCTGAAAAATCTGCCTCATCAGTCTGCCCTTTTGTGCCTGTGCCCGCTGAAGCGGTGTCACCCCTTCCTTCTGCTGCCGAAGATTCGGCCTCCATATGCGAAGCCAAGGGCCATGTGTCAAGGTTAGCTCTCCATTAAATGGAGGGCCTAGTATCATGCACATATGCAGTGGACCTAATCTTCCTTTTCCTATTTGATATAATTCCTTTCAGGTCGTAGGGCCAGACTTCCCCCAGCACTAAATCCATTCCTTGGAGCAGCGTCTCCACTTTGGAGAGGGCGTGTCTTGAGTTTACAGTAAAAGGGCCAATGGTAATAGGAAGCTTGAGGATATAACCCTTCTTAGCGGGGACGAAGTGGAACTGGTCCGCCTTCATGGTTTGGCGAATGTATTCGAGGGTGAAAACCCGCATGGTAGGAAACAACGATAGGCGGTAGGGGGGTACATCAGCACTGTAGAATCTGATCTCAGTGTAATCATCAAATAAATACCAGTCCCCTATGATTTCTTCATCGCCAAACTGCAACCAGTCTTTCTACTCGGGAAAAATCCTGGGCGGGGGACTGTCATGAAGTATGGTGTAGGCAATGGTCATGAACTCGTTCAAAAACCTTGAGTAACCCCTCCCATTTGGCTGCTGACGTACTGAGACGTTCCACTCAAAGACAGTTTTGGGTTGGCCGTTCATTCTGGAGAGTTTTTCAAGGCCCAAAGCTTCAAACTTGTGAGCTTGCTCGAACATAAATAGGTAAAATACTAGCGAGCAAAAATGGAAAGCCTCCGAAGAGGGCATTTCTTGAAACTGAGTCTGGATGGCTGAAGCCAGAAAGGTGGGGATATCCAGAATGACACCTGGTTGGGACATGAGCCAAAGGAGGGCTATACACTCTTTTGATACCCTCTCGACCTCCCTAAGACCGAGCAAGCGAGAACCAGCTGGAGGCCATCTGAAAATGCGGTCAAGGGTACCATGTCTGAAGACGGAATGGATGTGAGGCGAGAGTTTGAGATAGAGGAGAGGAATTCACTTGCAGTTTCCAGGGTAATTTAGAAAATTGATGCGACAGGAACAACTCTGTGAAATCGACATATTTTGGGTTGTGTGGGAAATAGAGAGCGTGCTTAATGAGCTCAGGGGATATTCGAAAAACCTTGTTTCCTTGGGCCGAGAGGAATACGCCCCTGCGCTCGTCATAGGCATCTCTGAGCCAACATATGAATTTTGTGATTGGGAAAGTGGGCGGAGAAATTTGGTAATACAAGCCAGACCGAACAACTCTGAACCGGTCTTGGCCTTTCACATGAATTTCTAATAGGTTGGGCCGGACACGGGAGACACTGAAAGGGTACTGTGGGTCGCGAATACAGGCCTGCGTATCAGTAAGGGGGTTAGGTCCAGGGATGGCCCTAACTTAGCGGGCTTGGGGAGTTTTTGGCTCAGACTTTTTGGACTTGACTCTCCCGACGACCATTTTGAAAGAGTAAAGAGGAAGGAAAACTGTAAGGAATAGGAATGGCTAAATACCTATGACCTATTCGGAAAACCCAAGAAGGAAAGCGACACAGGGGGAGCTGAAAGTGACCTGCTGTTGTAATCCAAGCTTTAACTGTTGGGCGAATTCGTAAAAACAATTGATTTACCCAAATGAGTCTCATGTGGGGTTAAACAGGCCATATTTTACGAAAAATGAGGTTCGGGTGACAACTAGGAGGGTTGATGTCATAAGGACATTGACACTGAGGCATGTGGCATTTGGCTATTGACTGTTAGGAGCCGGGTAGGTGTGTGCCACGAGCCGAGTTAACACTGGTACTGGTCATGTACCAGGTTCCCTGACATACCTTACCTTCGCCTTTGAGTGCGCCACCTGTTCGTTCTGAGGGGTCCACCATAGAATTCCGGCGGGGGCTTGGGAAGTCCCTTCACACTGCGCCACTGACCCACAGAATGAATGAAATCTGTCCCCACCGAGATATGACGTCATGTGGTTCCGGGGGTCGAGACTCCCTTCTCTTCGTGCTTCCCTTGGTACCCCCGGAATCCTTCCACGTGGTAGCGTTGTTGGTACTATCTTGTTATATAGCGTGCTGACCTTTCTTCTTAGTTCTAACACCCTTTTTATTTTCTTTTCCGCGCAGTCTTTATGGGGAGAGAATATCACATATTTCCTTTATATTTCTTTGTCTGCTCACATTTCACAATAGTGTGCCTTAGTTCATTTCAAGATATATTTTTGTCTAACCTTGTGTAATGAGGGCCACCATAACAACATTGGCTCCACTTAGGGACAGTGCGTTCATCCTTGGATGTGTCGAGAACTTCGCAGACTACTTGTAATTTATTCTGTAAAAACTCAAGTCTTTTCAAAAATTTAAAGCATTATTATGGCGAAATAAACATCAACTATGAAAGCGGAAATGATGACTATATATATACACTGTAATAAAAAGTTCCCCAGGACCTGGATCAGGTTTGGAAATAGGGCTTTAGAAACTGCCCATTTACGGGCATCCCGATCACATCACCTTCCAAGTTCTCCAGTATGAAGGTGTTATTACCTTTAACTTTGGCAATTTTAAAAGGTCCAAACCACAGGGGGTCAAACTTTCCATGTTTACCTTTGTCGGCTCTCCTGATGTCCCACTTTAGTACTAAGTCCCCTATGAGCAATTATTTGTCTTTGGCATGTTGGTCAAATAGTTTCTTCATTTTCTCCTGATACTCTGCTAAATGATCATTTACTTGACTACGAGACTCATCTAACTCGACCAATTAATTTCTTCTCTTGGTTAGGCCGTTTGGCTCTTCCTGACTGTCCTGAAGGAACCTAGCCATAGGCAAGGTGAGCTGTATTGGAAAGGCTGCTTCTCTACCATAAACTAGTTCATACGGAGACCTTCCTGTCGATTGTTTATTTGTGATTCTGTTTGCCCACAGTGAAAATTTTAACTGGGAATCCCAGTTTTTCTGGCTTTCATTTATAGTCTTCTTTAATTACCTTACCAGTGTTTTGTTTGAAGACTCAACCAATCCATTTCCCTGAGGATAATAGGTTGTAGAATGCCCCAGGGTGATATGGTATTGCTGGCAGAAATTGGTAAATTTCGCAGACTTAAAAACTTGTGCATTATCTGTCACAATCTTAATCGGGCAGCCAAACCTGGATATAATATTCTCCTCTAAGAACTTGATCACCACTATATCAGTTGCGTTCCTTGCTGGTATGGCCTCTACCCACTTAGTGAAGTAGTCAGTGGCGGTTAGTATCCACTTATGTTGACCGCTGGATTGGGGATGAATTTCCCCGATGAAATCTATCCCCCATTATTGAAAGGGATCTTCTATGTGTACGGGAATCATAGGGAGGGGAGAAATATTTTTCTTTTCAGCAAACCTCTGACATTTTTCACAGGCCCTAACTCAAGAATGTACATCCCCAAACAATTTGGGCCAATAAAAGCCTGCCTTTAATATCTTATGGGCTGTTGACCTCCAGCAGTAATGCCCTCCACAAATGCCTTCATGGAACTCAGCCATAACTTCCTCCGCTTCTGTTTCTGTTAGGAACAGGGGCAAGATTCCCGAAGGATCTTTCCAATATACTCGGTCATTTGCAATGATATACTTCTGCGACTTTAGCCTCAACATTCGATACTTATCCCTATCGAAGTTTGGTGGGCACCTAAGAGTTAAAAGGTATTCCACAATGTCTTTATACCAAGGACTGATCAGATATTTCATGTGAGTCTTTTGTACAACCTTTTCTATCTGGGGTCATTCCTCTGTGTCTCCAGATAACTCCCCAACTCCCATAGATAGGTTTATTCCTAGGGCCTGACAGTTGGAATCAGACAAAATCTTGGCTAGACCCTGTCCCTTGATGAGCTTTGTGGGACGGATGTCCAATTCATATTCTTGGATCTTAGCAATCCATCTGCCACTTTTTTCTTCACTATCCCCCTGAATTAGAATATCTTTAACTGCAGCTGTGAGTACGAAATCCGTGATAGCTGACCGTAGGACATACATCCAGAAAGCTTTCAAGGACTTCACTGAAGCGTATGCCTGCTTTTCTAGGATATTGTACTTTAGCTCAGCATCTCGAAGTACTTGGCTAAAAAAGGCAATGGGTTGTTCATATCCTTCCTCATTTTTCTGCAAAAGCATTATGGCGACAGTATGTGGTGAAGCAAATGAGAAGATCATGAATGGTTTATTGTAATATGATCTTGCTAATACTGGAGCTTCTGCAAAAACACCTTTAATCCTATTGAATGCTTCTCTTGATTCGTTCGACCACTTCACCTCATTGTTTTTTCTAAGCATATCGGTGATATGCCGAACTATTTCTGCATAGTTCAGGATGAACCTTCTTAAGAAATTATGCGCCTGAGAAAAACTTGAACTTCTTTCTTATTACGAGGTAAGGATATACCATTGATCACTTCCACTCATTTTGGGTCGATATTTACTCCTTCTTTGGTAACGATATGCCCCAGTAACTTCCCTTCTTCTAAAGAAAACATAGATTTCTGGGGATTTAGGGACAGACCATACCTACGGCATTTTTCAAAAGTGCATCGTAAATGTTCCACATGTTCGACATCATCCTTTGAGAAGACTGTGATATCATCCAAATACACAACTACAAACTTATCTTGTTCTCCCACGAAAGCAATGTCCATGGCTCTCTGGAAAGTGGCCCCTGCATTTATCAGACCAAAAGGCATATGGGCATACATGAAGGTACCCCATGGTGTGGTGAACATTGTTTTCTCCTGATCTTCTGGGAGGACTGCCACCTGATTATACCCTGAGAATCCATCCATCATGGACATTCGAGAAGACCCCACTACTTTTTGCAGTATGTGATACATTTTAGGGAGGGGATAGTTATCTTTAAGGGAAGCCCTATTCAAGTTCCAAAAGTCTACACACAACCTGATTTCTCCATTCTTCATTCGGACTGGCACCAGATTTTCCACCCATTCTGAATACCTCAGAGTTACAACAATCTTAGCCTTTAAAAACTTTTTAATTTCCTTCTCTATAGCGGGGATTAGTAGAGGATTAATCTACCTTAGTTTCTGCTTATGGGGTTTAGCCTCAGCCTTCAGTGGAATCTTATGTTGGATAATGCTTATATAAAAAGTTTTGAGATCTTGGTAAGACCAAGCAAAAACGTCTTTATAGGAGTGAAACAGCTGCACGTACCTTTCTCAGTGTCCTTTCGAGACTCCTTTAGATAGTTTTATTATCTTAGGTTCTTCTTCCGTCCCAACATTAATATCTTCCACCTGTGTTTCCGGTGTTAGTTTATTTGGGTTGATGGGAACATCATTCTTATCAAACAGCCTCTCCAAGGTTACCAACCCTCTGGGGATCACGTTTCCTTTCAACTGTAGTAATTTATGACCAGCCACAGTCTCTTGCCACTTATTTTTGGGTTTTTCTTCAATTTCCTCCTCCCCGGTATCAATAACCAAGTTAGTGAATTCCCTAACAGTCTCCATGAAACGTTTCATATGCTCCTCGTCCTCAAACACTTGCTAATATTTGATATTTTCTAGAATGGAAGGACGATAACACACCTCCACTTCATATCTTAGAAGTGGATTTTGAGGTGGATGGAAATTACTTGCTGCCACAGCCAGTGAATCTGCCATCCTGTTCTGATCCCTCGGCATAAAATGTATGTTGAAGCCTAAGAAAAAATTCTCCACCAGGTCCCATACTTTGTTTCTATATTCTCTCAACTGAGGATGCTTAGCTTGACACTGGTTCTTTATTTGTCTTACCACCAACTCTGAATCTCCAAAAACTTTAAGGCTCTAAATGTTCATATCCTTGGAAATTTGCAGACCTAGGAGTAAAGCTTCATACTCCGCCACATTATTAGTGACCTCATATTCCAATTTGAAAGAGAAAAGTATTAATTTTTCTTTAGGGGAAATCAGGAGAACCCCTGCTCCATTTCCTTCTCTGGAGTTAGCTCCATCGAAGTGTAAGGTCCACATTCCCTTCTCATCATCATGTGAGGAATGTTGAGGTTTTGATAAATTGAATGATGGTTCTTGCAAAAAATCCTGTTGTTCTTTAAGTATCAGACATGAGAACTCTCCTTCCTTACTATACACCGGTGATTTTACAGAGCCATTGGCTTTGGTTACCATCTTTACAAATCTTGATTCCCTGTACAACCTTCTTCCTTGTTCTCCAAACATTGGAATGGTTTCATAAGTCAGATCCAGCTTGATCGACCCTCTGATTTTAGTTCCCCATGATCTGGATAGAATCATTCTGAAACGGGTTGGGATATCTGCAACAACTATATCCATGACGATACTCTTGGCTGGAATTTGAGCCAAATATACCACTAGGTATTTAATAATCCCTAGACATTTAACACGTTAGAATCAAATGAGTAAAGATCTTTGTAGGGGCGAGTGATTTGTATACCTAACTGTTCCATGACTGAAAGTGGTAATAGATTATGTGAGGCTCCCGAATCCAACATAGAGTTATGTAACAAAAAATCATGGATGACCAAAGAAACATAAAACGGTGGAGTTGCAGATTCCAATTCTTCTACATGGGGGCCAAAAACTACCATGGCTCTTTCTTCTTGGAGGTTAAGGGAGTCTTGGGGTGAAGTCACTCCATGAGGGAGCATGAACTGGGAGACTTGGGCTTTATAGGAGGGTTGTTTCAGAAGTTCAACCAAAGGAACAGGGATTTTGACCTTCTCTAACTCTTTTTGGAGCTTGAACACAGTACCACTTGTTTCTACAGAGGTATCTTTTAGTTCCTTAATGAAGATAGGAGGCTTTTCAACATTAGACATACCTTTAGCATGAGTAAGAGGGTCGGGTATGGACTTGGATGATGATGCAAGAACATATTTCTGTGCAGAAGGTTCTTCGACGGGTTTCTTGCCTTTGTTATCAGTCTTTGGGAGGACAGATTCCTTAAAAGGTGATTCTTCCTCTTGATCTTGAGTACGAGTCCGCTTCCTGGAAGACCGGAGATCATACTTTTTATGAAATTTGGCTTGCATAAAATCAAAAAACTGTCAGCAGTAATCGTCTATGTCAAGTTCTTAAATGGGGTTTAATTTTCCCCCTTCCTCTTCTTCCTCTTCTTGTAGGGAAAGACCTACCTCTTCTCCTTCTGAATAAGAAAAACATTGATCCTCTTGCCCGTATGGAACATATTCAGCGGGGCCTTCCATTTGTCCCTCCAAATATAAAGGAGGATGAATGTGATCTTGTTGCTCTTCTCTGTCCCTTTGTAGGATCTGTAGAGGAGGTTTCTTATTCTGTTGATTATACCCTCTGTTAAAAGCAGGTTGAGTCAGCCGAGAGGAGGCATTATTAGCTTCAAGTTCCAGTTTCACTAATTTGCTGGAAAGACTCTTAATCATTTTATTCATCTCCTCAATTTTGTAATCTGATACTTCCTTTTCTTGAATCGAAGAAGAGGCTTCTTCCTTACCCTTTCACCTGAAATCATGGTCCAATCTACCTTTCGATTTTCCTGCCGAAGCAAAGTTAGCTTCTACCTCTAAAGCATCGGTATGAGCTTGGTTTAGCGAAGCAGATTTTCTCTCCCTCAAATTGAAGCCGAATTCAGACTCAAAAGCTCCCACGAACACTACTTTAGCGACCGCTTGGGGTGGCTTCATATCAGCTGCTAGATTGGTGTACAACTTCTTAAATATCTTTATAAATTCTACCACATCTTCATTGTGTCTTTTCTTGGAAGTATTGAATTCTATGAGACAATAACCATGGTCTCTTTTCTCTCTCCCACTTCTGGGTGAAAACATTTTCCATATCTTCCCAGTTGGTGATGTAATTATCCCCAAGAGTTTTGAACCACTTCCTGGCTTCTCCATCCAAATATTGGAAGAATAGCCTCAGAACTGCATCCAAATTTTCTACATTTAAATTCTCTGCAAAGGCACAAAAATATTCCAAATGCTTCTGTGTGGAACTGATGTCTTCCCTGGTAAACTGGGGCAAGTGCTTCATGTAGTCTTGTGGCATATCATTCAGAATCTGTAGTAATGCCAGAGGGGCATATTTATTTAAAAAGAAGCCAGGGACTGCCATGAGAGGTGGTGGAGCTAGAGGAGGGTTTTGCTGAGTGATAGTGGGAATATGCTGAACTATGGTTTGTAAATTGGCTAGGCCAAGTAGGAATTGAGGAGTAGTTACTTGCTTTATTTCTTCAACTTCTAAGGTAGGGCATAGGACAACTCTGGATGTATCTACAGACTTTGCCTCATCTTTTAGCTTCAGTTGTTCAAGAATGGGGTTATCTGGTGGGTATTGAAGCACTCTAGCAATGGATCCAGGACTTTGACCCTGAGATTGTTGGGAAGAAGATGGAGAATATTCAAGGGAATATTTGGGTATGTCTGTCTGTGCAAGCTGATTTTCCTTCCAAATCCTCTTAAATATAATTTTTTCTAGATCAGATACAGAGGATGTTCTGAGCTAAGAAGTATCTAACCTTAGGTGAGGCTTCTGATAAGCCAACACTGCAAGTAGATTTAGAAAATTTTAAGGACTGTGGAGTCGCCAAGGTGATGGATATCAACTCTCAACCCTTTGTGCTCACTTGATTTTGAAGGGTGGATATTATTTTGTCATACCCAGGGATAATATTCAAATTTGTTCCCCGACAATGATGCCAAAAAGATGTTGTAGCTCCTAGAGACGGCCCTAAGTTGTGAAGGACCAGTGCCTAAGTCATCTTAAAGCCAAGAAGATTCAAGAAAGATTTACATGGTCAGTGGCATAAATCTTCTTGTTCATAAACAATTTTTAAAACTTCATGAATTGGGATCAAGACCTCAAGAACAAATATATACAAGCAACAATACCCGATAGCAAATAATAAGGGTCTTATGGAGATATTATTGAAGAGGAGTCAAGATTTCACGAGCCATGAGAAGGGCCATATTATTAAACACGGTGCACATATATAAAAGTGTGAAGAGCGTAGTAATAGAGGTAGCAAATGGAGAAAATATTAACCACAGATAGGCTTAATATCACATAAGAATCCATCAACAGTTAACATAGGAAGAAAGATGAGTAAGTGAAGTGAAACATGTGAACATAATATCATAGCTCTGAGCCATATTTAAAGCACAATAGACTAAAAGACATGAGTATCTGAAACAGATAAATTCATCCCAGTTAATCAAGCGCTTGCATTCCAGAAGCATATAATATAGAAAGATTGATGAAGTGCCAAAACGTTTGTATTAGAATATAACAAGGAATACAAACTGTGACTGATCTCACCAGGAATCCATCTCACAGCAAAATCATTTCATTATAGTCTCCCATCGGGATTCTTCAACATAAAACACAGGAAATCCTCAAAACTTTACAAAAAGGGGAATTAACCAATAACAGTCTCTGTTCTAGAAATCAGGAACCCCCTTTTAGACTCAGGTTCTTTCTTTTATAATTCCCTTTGTCTACCGTTAACAGAAGATATTTTTGGATCAACATTTGTTCACTGGAATATATTTTCTATTTCCTGTCTCTATCAGAATAAAAAACCGATGATGAGGAAGAATTCCTCTCATCATCTCTGTAGTGGCCTTAGCATGAGCGCCAACCGAAAGTAAAGCAACTTGAACAGAAAATAAAAATGAATAGGGTGAAATGACAATTTCACCCGATATTACAAAAATAAGAGAATAAAAGTACAAAGGCCACTAGGGCTAGAACATGATCATCCCTTTTTAGAAGAGCGAGGTGTAGTAGTTGCCGACTGAGTTGGAAGCACCAATGACGCGGACGAACCAGTTTTATGCTTTTGAGGTGGCGGAGACTGGAGGGATGGTGTGACGACTGGTATATTTACGAAATTGCTGCATTTCTGCCATATGGCCACTCCTGGCAGGGGCATAGTGGCAAAGATCTCCACTAAGGCTTGCATATCTGTCAATTCTGAATAAACTACTTGTACCTTCAAGCGTTGTCTAATCTGGAAGAGAAGGGAATTTCTTTTCCTAGGGCAGCAATTATAGTCTCAGCTTTCAGTCAAGTGGTTTTCTCATAAGGAAGATTTGTTTGATTCATAACCGCTGCCAGCTTCCCTTCGTAATTATTTATACTTGAGAAAGTAGTAGTCGCAAAATCCTAGCATGATGGGAGGCCTGCTTTCACCAACTCATCCCACTCTTCTTCAAATTTCCCCACTCCCTTGGCGACCCGATCCAAACCACTCAATGCATTCATGTGTGTTGTTTCCTTCTCAATCATCCTTCTGATTTCCATCACTCCCTTGAAACAGTCTTCAATCCCTTGCGTGGCTAACTCTTCAGAGTGTAACCCGTTTAGGTAGGAGATATACCTCTTGGCCATGGCTACCTTTGCCTCGGCTTCTACCCGTCCTTCCTGCAATTTCTCTTTGCACAATCAGACAACAATTTTCTTCTCATTCATCAACATAATAAAATCCCAACACTTCCTTACCTCCGCCCTGATGTCAGTCCAAATGAGACACCTGGCTTAAAGGAGGGTTGCATTTCCTTTCATCTGGTTATTCATATCTTTGATAACCTTCTCTTGTAGCTACTTCTCCCTCTTTCCTTCTTCCACCTCTTTTTGCAGGGCCGCTATTACTTTATCGTTTTGTTCCACCTTAGCCATCAACTCGTGAATTCTCTGCTATGCAGTATGAGCTTGCTTCTCTGAAACCTGTAGGTCTGAGAGGGCCTTGGTTAATTGTATTGAGGTATCATATGTCGTTTCGGGAGTTGGGTTTACGCAGACATGGGTATCCCACTTAGCTTGAAAATCAGTAAATCTTTGTCTGAGGGCAGCCGGCTCTTCAACTTTTTTGGCATTCTCATCTCTTTCTCGAGCAAGGGTATCTATGAGGGTCAACTTTTCTTTTTCCACTTGAGCTAATTCCTCCGGTTGCACGTAGTCCCCTCGAGGAATTTTAAGTCTCCTCTTCAATACTGAGTTTTTAACCTCTAAATCCTGGATGATTTTCGTCTGGATTCCTTCCTTGTTACTTCCTTTTTCACTCATTATTATTCTGAGATGGTGAAGGTTATTGCTGACCCCCCTGGAATTTGTCCTTTCTTTTTTCAGATTATCTACCACCTCTTTGTATTTATCTTAAAGCTTTCTTAACGCGAGTGTAAGATTCACTACCTCGTACCTTAACATGTCCCTGATACATTGATGTAGGCCCAGTTTATCAGTTAAGGGAACCTTTGATAAATTTACAACTACCTCCAGAGCCTTGTAGCTGATTTCATTAGCAGTAGGGTCTAGCACTTCTTCCGTGATATCGATTATTAGCTATTCTTTATCCATATCCAGCTCTGTGGTGAGCCGGGTATGATACTTGTCTATGAAACTCGCCAGTTCTGCTCGAAGTTTCTCCCTCATGGTCCTGTTTCTGCTTATGATTTCTTCTCTTAATTCGGCTATGCTTACCAAAGTGGCCTGCGACATCCTAGAGGGTTTTGAAGATGATGCACCGTCATAATTTATTCTGAAACACACCTTACTCTTATCTGGCTCCCCATATCTTATCAAATCCTGTAGAGGTAGTTAATCCCAGAGTATCTCCATATCATCACTTTTATGATTTTTGGAGGGATGAGATCCCTCCCCTGTATACAATCCTTCTGGTTCTTTTGAAAAATATGCCTCATCAGTATGCCCTTTTCTGCCTGTGCCCGCTAAAGCAGTGTCACCCCTTCCTTTTGCTGCCGAAGATTTGACCTCCATCTGCGGAGCCAAGGGCCATGTGTCAAGGTTATCTCTCCATTCAATGAAGGGCCTAGTCTCATGCACATATGCAGTGGACCTAATCTTCCTTTTCCTATTTGATATAATTCCTTTTGGGTCATAGGGCCAGACTTCCCCCTGCACTAAATCCATTCCCTGGAGCAGCGAATCCACTGTGGAGAGGGCATGTCTTGAGTTTACAGTAAAAGGGCCGATGGTAGTAGGAATCTTGAGGATATAACCCTCCTTAGCGGGGACGAAGTGGAACTGGTCCGCCTTCATGGTTTGGAAAATGTATTCGAGGGTGAAAACCCACATGGCAGGAAACAACGACAGGCGGTAGGGGGGTACATTAGCACCGTAAACTCTGATATCGATGTAATCATCAAACAAATACTAATACCCTGTGCTTTCTTCGTTGCCAAACTACAACCAGTCTTTCTGCTCGGGAAAAATCCTGGGCGGGGGACTGTCATGAAGTATGGTGTAGGCAATGGTCATGAACTCGTTCAAAAACCTTGAGTAACCCCTCCCATTTGGATGCTGACATACTGAGACGTTCCACTCAAAGATGGTTCTGGGATGGTCGTTCATTCTGGAGAGTTTTTCGAGGCCCAAAGCTTCGAACTTGTGAGCGTGCTTGAACAGAAATAGGTAAAAGACCAGTGAGAAGAAACGGAAAGCCCCTGAAGAGGGAAATTCCTTAAACTGAGTTTGGATGGACGAAGCCAGAAAGGTGGGGATATCCAGAATGACACCTAGTTGGTACATTAGCCAAAGGAGGGCTATGCACTCTTTTGACACCCTCTCGACCTCCCTAAGACCTAGCAACCCAGAAATGAAAGCGAGAACTGGCTAGAGGCCATCTGAAAATGCGGTCAAGGGTACCATGTCCGAAGATGGAATGGATGTGAGGGGGGAGTATGAGATAGAGGAGAGGAATTCGCTCTGCTATTTCCAGGGTAATTTAGAAAACTGATGCGACAGGGACAACTCGGTGAACTCGACATATTATGGGCTGTGTGGGAAACGGAGAGCATTCTTAATGAGCTCAGGAGATATTCAGAAAACATTGTTTCCCTGGGCCAAGAGGAATATGTCCCTGCAATCGTCATAGGTGTCTCTGAGCCAACATATGAATTCTGTGACTAGGAAAGTGGGCGGAGAAATTTGGTAATACAGGCCAGACCGAACAACTCTGAACCGGTCTTGTCCTTTCACATGAATTTCTAACAGGTCGGACTGGACATGGGAGACACTGAAAGGGTACTGTGGGTCGCAAATGCGGGCCTGCGTATCAGTAAGGGGGTCAGGTCTAGGGATGGCCCTAACTTTGCGGGCTTGGGGAGTTTCTAGCTTAGACTTTTTGGACTTGACTCTCCCGACGACCATTTTGAAAGAGTAAAGAGGAAGGAAAACTGTAAGGAACAAGAATGGCTAAATACCTGTGACTTGTGCGGAAAACCCAAGAAGGAAAGTGACGTGGGGGAGCTGAAAGCGACCTGCTGCTGTAATCCAAGCTTTAACTATTGGGAGAATTCGTAAAAACAAGTGATTTACCCAAATGAGTCTCAGGCGAGGTTAAACAGGCCATATTTTATGAAAAACGAGGTTCGTGTGACAACTAGCAGGGTTGAAATCATAAGGACGTCGACACTGAGGTACGTGGCATTTGGCTATTGACTTAGGATCCGGGTAGGTGTGTGCCACGAGCCAGGTTAACACTGGTACTGATCATGTACCAGGTTCCCTGATATACCTTACCTTCACCTTTGAGTGCGCCACCTGTTTGTCCCGAGGGGTCCACCACAGAATTCCGGCAGGGGCTTGGCAATTCCCCTCGCGCTGCGCCACTGACCCACGGAATGAATGAAATCTGTCCACACTGAGATATGATGTCATGTGGTTCTAGGGGTCGAGACTCCTTTCTCTTCGCGCTTCCCTTGGTACCCCTGGAATCCTTCCACGTGGCAGTGTTGTTGGTACTATCTTGTTATATAGCCCGCTAACATTTCTGCTTAGTTCTAACACCCTTTTTATTTTCTTTTCCGCGCAGTCTTTATGAGGAGAGAATATCACATATTTCCTGTATATGTCTTTTCCCACTCACATTTCACAATAGTATGCCTTAGTTCATTTCAAGATATCTTTTTGTTGAACCTTGTGTAATGAGGGCCACCATAACAACAAAATATATCCTTCCAAACATTTATTCACTATCTCAGTTTGACCATCAAATTGAGGATGATAATATGAGTTATGAGCTAGTTGAGTACCCAAAAAGAAAATAATTTCATCCAAAAATTTCCAATAAAAATGGGATCTTTGTCGCTTACAATAGTATTTAGGTTTCCATGTAGCTTTTGAATTGTTTCCATAAATGCAGCAGCAAAGGTACTTGCTTTAAATGGATGAGATAATGCACAAAAGTGTGCATACTTGGTAAGTCTATCAAGTACCACCATGATGACACTCTTTTCTTCACACTTAGGTAAGCCTGTGATAAAATCAATTGAAGTCCCCTCCCGACGTTGACATGGAATGGATAAAGGTTGTAGAAGACCCCGAGTCTTAATTGTCTCAACTTTATTTTCCTGGAAAACCAAACATTCTGCCACAAAATTTTGAATATTAGATTTAAGGCCATCCCAAAAAAGTTATTTCTTCACCCTGTGGTAAGTTTTTAAAAATCCTGAGTGTCCTCCTAAAGGAGAAGTGTGCAATTTTAAAAGAATCTTTTGTTTTAGTTGGGAATTATTACAAAGATATAAGCGATCTTTGTACCATAAGGAATCATTTTTCCAACCAAATGTATCATATGTACTAGGATCTTGCTAAAACTTTTGAATGAGTGTCCACACTTCTTCATCATTCCCCCATTCATCCCTTGCTTTGGTTATCCAATCTGGTTGGATAATAGAAATGGCAGAAAGAAATTCTTCCACCTCTTCATCCTTTCTTGAGAGTGCATTTGTAACAACATTTAGCTTCCATTTTTTGTAGATAATTTCAAAGTCATAACCCCACATATTTGTGACCCATTTTTGTTGTTCTTCTGAAGATAGTATTTGTTCCAAAAAGTGTTTAAGACTATCATGATCATTTTTTACCTTGAAGTGTCTTCCCATTAGGTAAGGTCGTCATTTCTTTAGTGCATGTAGTATTGCTAATATTTCCTTCTCATAAATAGCTTTCTGTAAATACTTTCATTTGATTCGACGACTTTCAAAAGAAATGGGTCTTCCTTCTTGCATTAAAACAACACCAATTCCATTTCTTGAGGCATAACATTCCATAATAAAGGTTTTTGTGAAGTCTGGCGTAGCTAAGACCAGTGCTAGGCACATTGCCTCATTAAGATATTCAAAGGCCTTAGTTGCTTCAAGATTCCATGAAAATGCACCTTTTTTCAATTATGTTGTTAGAGGTGTTGCTATTCTCCCATAATTCTTAACAAACTTGTGACAATACCCTGTTAATCCGAGAAATACTCGCAACTAGTTTATGGTTGTGGGGACTTTCCATTCCTTAATGGCTTTAATTTTGTTAGGGTCTACCTTAACACCCTCATGAGATACAATATGACCTAGATATTCCACCTCTTGTACTCCAAAGAAACATTTGGATGTTTTTGCATATAATTGTTTCTCCTGCAATAGTTTGAGCACCCTGTCAACATGTTGAACATGATCCTTCCAAGACGTGTTGTAGATTAGAATATCATCAAAAAATACTAGCACAAATTTTCTAAGGAAGGGTTTGAAAATGGAATTCATCAACCCTTGAAATTTATAAGGTACATTGGTAAGGCCATAATGACCCTCATGAGTTTGAAATGTTGTTTTCGGAATATCTCCAGTCTTCATTCTAATTTGATGATATCCTAAAATAATATCCAACTTGGTAAAATAAATTTCTCCATGTAATTCATCCAATAATTCATCAATCATAGGAAATAGTGAGCTTATTGAGCTCCTTATAATCTGGACACATGTGTCATGATCCATCCTTCTTCTACACCAATACTACTAGAGCAGAGAAAGAACTTTGACTAGGTTGAATTATACCAGCCTCTAACATTTCTGCAATCATATGTTCAATTTCGCTCTTTTGGACATAAGGATGTTTGTAAGGCCTGATGTTTGGAGGAACACTTCCTGGAGTCAAATGAATATAATGATCATGATCATGAATAGGTGGGAGCCCTTTGGGAGTTTCAAACACCTTGGAATGATTGTCCAATACTTTTTAGAGATCTGTAGAAATAGATGATTTTGATGTTGGAACTTCTAGTGAGCATAATTGTGCAATTATGCCTCGTTGTTCTTTATTCAAAAGTTTTGTCATGACATTAGAGCTTATTATATTTCCCAGCTTCCCTATGATACCCCATAATTCGACTTCCTTTCCTTCTGAAAAAAACTTCAAGAAAATTTATTGAAAATTAAAAGCTATCGTCGCCAAAAATTGTTACCATTGTACTCCTAGTACAACATTAACACCTCCCATTGGAATGGAAAGAATTGGACTTTTCAATACATATTCCCCCATCGTTAGCTTGATATTATGGAATTTTCCAGAGCAATTCATAGTTCCTCCATTTGCAACCATCACTTGACATTCTGGTGTTGGGTATAGGAAACAATTCAATTCCTTGGCTTCCTTACAATGAATAAAATTATGGGTACTACCTGAATCAATCAACACGGTTACTTTTTCTTATTGATATGTCCTTCTATCTTGAGAGTTTGAGGAGTGGTAATTCATGCCAATGCATTACACGATATGGTCAGACTCATTTCTTCTTCTTCTAGGTTTGGTTCCTAGTGTATATCCTCTTCTTTTGAATTTTCTTGTTCATTTTCTTCCTCCTCTTCAAAATATATGTAAAATAATTTCTTCTCATCACACTTATGACCTTTAGTATATTTTCTATCACAATTGTAGCAAAGCCCTTTTTCTCTTTTTTCTTCCAATTGTTGTAGTGTCAACCTTGTAGGTTGTGAAAGTATGGGAGAAGCAACATTTCCATCTTTATAGATGTGAGTGGTAGGCTTCCTTGTCGCCATAATTTTACATTCAATTTTTCTTTCCAACCTGAATTCATTCTCCAATGAATCAGGTTTCCAAACACGAACCTCACGTTGGATGTTATCCTTTAAAGTCCCTATGAAGACATCAATCCTGTGTTCCTCTGGAATATCATTTACCCTTATATTAAATTTTTAGAAGTCCTCAATGTGCTCCACCAATGGAACCTTTTGTTTTAGATTTATCAATTGGCTTTGAAGGTGTTTCTCTTTGTATCCTCATAATGCGCTATCATTTCCTCCGTAAAAATTGACCCAGTAACAATTTTTTTATGGGAGAAAATCCATTGATACCATAGAAATGTATTTTGTTCTAAATATAAATTTTCAATCCGTACATTTTGTGTGTTTTTCACATTATTGAGATCAAAATATTGCTCCATATGTAGTATCCATGTTACAGGATGTTGAACCCTTAGTTAAACTGAGAGGAGGGGGGGGGGGGTGAATCAGTTTAATGCATTAATGGTATTTTAAACTTTCTTTTACACTTATTTACACAATTATTTCATGATCAAATTAATGTATAATGGAACAACAATATTAATAAGTGAACAATAGGTATTAAGTAGATTAAATACAAAATATAAACGCATAATCATCATGCACATGGACAATAGATATAACTGGAAACCCATAAGGGAGAAAACCACATCTTATTATTGTTGTGATTCAAAGGCAAGTTCCAACTCCCTCTCAGCACTGATTTTCTGTAGGCTCCAACCTATAGGAGGCTACTACCTCAATTTTGCAAGCTACAACTTGCAAGGAAGCTCCAACTCCCATCTATTTTCTGCAGGCTAAAACCCACAGGAGGGTCCTACCTTATCCAGCTACAACTAGACATCTATCAAGCTACAACTTGATATGGAAGCACCAACTTCCTCACACTAAAATGAAAACATATGCTGATTTACCTGGATATCAGCTCTGTTATGCTTCCTTCTTCACTGTTGTCCTCCAACCTTCATATATGCCTTATATCATCTCTGGATCTACACAACTTCTCTATCTGCTTTGTCTTCTTCTTATTCTTCCACTCTCTTCCTCTTTATGCAAATTACAATAACATAATTTATAGATATCACCTCATAGTTGTTTGCATTCCATATGGGAATATGAAATGAACAGGTATGACTCTTTGCCTTCCACCTTCTCATTTTCTCGTTCAACACATTCAGGATGTTACAATACTATGTACTCATTTCAGTATTACATTGGAGTTTTTCTTTGCCTACCGAAGACTTTTCCTTTCATCACAAACAATAAAAAAATAAATAATACATTTACAGTAACACTCAATTATTTACTCAACCCTTTCAGTTTCTTAGCTTTGGTGAGCATTCGTCCTCTTCTGCTTGCTGTCCTTTTTTCTTTTCTGTTTATGTTGTTATATTCCAACTTTGCTGCATAACTGCCCTTTTATTTTGTTTTCAGAGTATTTTTATTCCGCGTTCAGCCTTTTCGTTTGCCCTACTACCGTAACACTGTTCTACATGAGCTCCTGGTCCTTTGTTATGCATTCATGTCTTTCCTTTGTGACCTGTGGGATATGACCCACATAAAACTCCCTTTTAACTCACTGGAGTATTACAATTCTAAATTTTATCAACATACATACGTTTAAATTTAAAACAACGTGCATATACATGGAAAAGGGCTTATAGGGTCCCACAATACCTTAAAATAATCACAATACATCGCAAATACTTTCCCGCAGGTTTCCCACTCTATCAATAGTGATAAACCATAAACCGTGCGATCTACGATATGCGCTCATGTGCAGTGTTGCCACGTGGACTCCCTTCATCGCATTGCGTCGCTTGAACCTTACCACGTCGCAACCAAAATAACATTCCTTGCAATATCTTGAAGTTACACCCTATTTCTTGCGGGATGCGATATTGCGCGAGGTCGACACTTGTCCCTCTATTTTGCATCGTAAAAAATTTAACTTAACTTGTGGTCACCTTCTTGCTATCCCTTAAGCACTGCGATGTGCGTTATGCGAGGGAGGTCCATGTCATCATGCCACGTCATCCTGTCATGTCACCTTTCCATGTCATCATAAATGCCTGCGATGTGTGTAGTCGAGGTCATGTCATCTGTCATACTTCGCAGTTCACAACTTATAACTGTTTAACTTAGTGGTTAACTCTATTTCGTGCGATTTACGATATTGTGTTATGTCACCACATTTCCCTTCTCCACTTCGCATCGCAACTGCTTTTAATTACCATGCGACGCCTTAACACTTAACTCTTAAATGTTGCGATTTGAGACATCGCTCCTGACGCAATTCAATCTCCGTCGTCCATCTCTTGCCTTTATATTTGTGATCTAATCCTGACCATCTGTTCGCCTCCCTTGGAATTCTTCAAAGAATTCTCTGCCTTAGTCGATTTTTTGTTTGTTAACACTGTCCCGCTCTGTAACTCCAGTTTATCCATACTGTTCCTCCTGCGCTTGTTCCTAACCTTGTCTTTGTTACTGAATGTCTTCCTGAGTTATCACAATCGAAATCTACCCTTTTCATATTGATTAAAGCCCTCTCTGTCTCTCGGCTCTCGGCTCTTTCTCTTGGCTTAATCATCTGTGCGCTGAAGCAATTCTCTTGCCTCTCTGCTTCATCTGTTGCCTCTATTTTATATGCTTCTTTGTTATGTCTCTGCTGCCTTTGGTGCCTTTCATTTCCTTTCACTGCCTTAACTTCCTTTGTTATTTTTTTTCTTCTTTGCCTTAAATAATCACGCCAAAGCTTCTCCATGCTGTTCCTTTGCCTCTTTTATACTTCTCTCTACTTTAGGTTATACTTCTATTGTTGCTCCTTTGCCTTATAACCACTGCTTCTCTGCTCTTTTTCCATCAGCGATGATTCTGGTGTTTCTCCTTTCTGTACCTTTTCCATCAATGAAAATATTTCCAACACGGGATCCTTGCCCTCAAACTTCCTCATATCGATCTTTGGAATATGGTGGGTCTTCCATCCAAAATTCAAGTTTATGAAATCATGATTGAAATTTATTTTTTTCTCATCATGAGTTTCCTCTACTATCTTTTCGCCATTAGGAATCATTTCTTGTGTCGAAATTTTCAAGCCTTCCATGTATGCTTTTATATCATTCTTCATGCTTTCCATTTTTTCTTCCATTTCTTCCATGCCATTCTTCAAACCATCAATATTAGCTTCCATGCCTTTCTTCAAATGCTCCATATTAGCTTCCATGACTTTCTTCAAACCATCCATCTTCGCTTCTACGCCTTTCTTCAAAACTTCCATTTCATTTTTTTTTGCTCTTTGCAAGAGCGAAATTTGGTGCACTTTCTCTTGTAATTTTGATATATCATGTTGCACTTCTTCATCTTCATGAGTCATAGTAGAGTATTCTGAGGGATTAATGGGTGTTGAATCCATTTTAGGGGGAATTTTATAACCCAATACTGATATTTATGCATCAATATGCCCTTGGAATCACTTCAAACTTATTTTTCAAACAAGACTTATGCAATTTGAAAAAAAAACACCCCTTTTTCTTGCTTTTGAGGAGCTCGATATTGAAACTGAATTATCTCTGTGAGTTCAGATCTTCAATATCTGAAATTTATTTTTTTAGTAGTCCTTTGAATCTTATTTCGAATGCCATAGGTTTGACCTGATTTTGATGCTTCAAGACAAATTTATGCCCAATCTCCCACAATGAGCTAATTATGGATTGGTTTAGTAGAGCGAACTTGTACGACATTCCACGTGCCACTGTTTCCTCTTTCGGCTCTGAAATTGATACACAGAAAACTACAGTTTGTGTACTTTTGGCCAATTTTTACGGAATTCCAATCCGATGCTCAGGGAGAGAGTTATGACGATTTTCCCAAGGTCACCTCGTTTATATGAAATTTGATAGCCTACAAAAACCCTAAATTCCACAGATCATATATCCGAAAATATTGCGAACCAAGATCTGAAATTTTTACACGAAGTTCCTCAGGATTTCCACTTTGCGTGGTAGAAATTTCAGCTTCTGAGCCTTCGTAGAAAAAATGTTATAGCGAAAATTCCACGATGACTTGTTTGGAGCAGCGAAACCCTAGAATCCAAATCTTTGATACCAAATGTTACGAAACCAGCTCCAAAAATAAAATAAGAGAGAGATCAACGCCTTAGAAATAAGCCACTTCGAGGAGGAAACATCCTTTATATTACATAAATGAACAATTCTTGGATGATACAAATGAGAAAACCTCCTTCTATATTAAAAGTCCATGGGGTCACAATATAATCCTATTTGACCTAACAATAATAATGTAAGGGCACAATAATAACAATATTGGGGTTACAGGGGTACAAAAATAACAATATGAGGGCTAAACTAACAGCAATAAGGGACTACACTAGTAATATAGGGACCTAACATATACAATCACCACATTAATGTAGGTACGATGTAACATTCATGTTTGAAAAGAAATAACATATAAACTCTGATATATATATATGTGTGTGTGTGTGTGTTGTTGAAAATGGCAACAAGAAACAGTGAAGGAGGCCTCCTGAAACATCTTTCCTGATCCTAGTTGGAAAGTGATCACCTAAACTAGGTGGGGACCACACATGTGATTTTTTTTGTCGAAAAGTCTATTTTTAGACTATGTCTATTTTTAGACATATGGAGCATGGTCTAGGAGTTGCGGGATGCTATTCTTGGATGATTGGTCAAGTTGGTAAAAATAAATGGACAGATATTTTTAGACATACAGGTCGAAGTCTATTTTTAGACTGCCTGTCTAAAAATAGGTCATTCAAGTATTATTAACCCTTAATAATATTTGGACTATAAATAGTATCTTATCCTCTTGGAGCACTTCAGTTCGAGCTACAGATGTGGCACATGCAGCTGGAAGAAGGAAATTCGAATTTCCTATGGGTTAGTTGAGCTATTGCATGGTTTACTTCAGTTAGAACTCATGTGGCAGAGTTTGGTGGAGTTGATGAGACAGTTGATGGAGTTGTGTTTGGTTTAACTTAGTTGAACTAGTTGTATTTAGTTTAACTGGCTAATACAGTAGTGATGAGTGGTGTGAATTAATATTAATTAATTCACTAATTATTAACTCATTATTCAACTAAAGAACACATCAGTTAACAGCAGTGCATGGACAGTTCAGTGGAGACCAGTGTTAGAGGTGGGTGAAAGGGTGGAGTCTACTATCAGTTGTGAATATAGTGTGCATGAGATTTGCACAATCATTGGAGGAGATTGACAATGAGGATTGCGCAGTTAAAGCCAAGGGAATTTGAATTCATTCTATCCATTCTCTCATCTTGGATTGCGCAGTAGAGGCAGGAAAACAGTGGAGGAGTTTTGAACCCGTGACTTGTTCAAAACTGAGCTAGTTTGTGTGTAACTTTTGGAGACAGTACTGAGTACTTGTGAGGATTATTGTACTAAGATTGTTACATGATTCTTCTTCATTATAATATATAGACAGTAGGGGGTTTTCAGCTGTTGAATTTCTATGTGCGCATGTGAATGTTTTCAATACCGCTTGTTGTTTTTATTTCCGCATGTGATGATTAATGCGTAGAAGAGATTATGTGTTATGTATGAAGCTCAAATAGTATGTGACTAGGATAATCTTGGAGAATAATTCAGAAAATTATTCAAATTTCTACATGGTATCGGAGCAGAATTGATCATCGGATCTATTACAGTGATTACAATTATTTCGGTAGACAGAGTCTGTTATGGGCCAGGTAGCCTCTGGATCCATCCTTTCTTTGAATGGTGATATATTGAGTAAATGCCCCTACAGTCGATCTCTATGCTAGAAATACTTTGTTCTCACAGATCGGAAGCGGTTGAGTTTTGAGCTGGTGGAATTCGAATTTGCAGCAGAATTTGGAATTCGAATTTGCAGCAGTTTTCTTAGTGTCGAAGTCAAAATGTCTTATCAAGGATTGCGATTGGAGTACGCTCTTGAAGGCAGCTCGAATTATATTGCATTGAGAGATAGGATGGAGGTGGTGTTAGATGATAATGGGCTGAAGGAGTTCATAGATGCTGAGGTCCCAAAGCCTACTGATGCTGCTCAAGTTGAGGCTTGGCAAAAGAAGACAGCAAGGTGTCGAAGGATTCTGTTGGAGGGCGTGAAGGATCACATAGTATCCAGATTCGTGATGGAAAATCTTCTTCCATACTTGGATTGGAAAGTGATGTGACTGTTTGAATGTTCCAAAGCAAGAGCGGCGAGAAGTTGGCGCCATGATAAACTCAGAAAATAAAGATGGAGAAGAATGACACTATTCCGGCATACTTCATCAAGTTTGTCCACCGGCAGTGGGATGAGCTTGGGAGTGTAGGGGTTAGTGTGGATGATGAGGAGTCATGAGCTTGGCTCTCCGGGTTTCCAAAGTTGGCATGCATATCGTGATGTCAATGGTCGTGAAAATTTTCCAGATGGGCAGACCGTGGTCCGATCTGTAAGAGGAGATCCCATGAGTACTGTGGAGATGGATCTTTCATCAAAGATATTCGAGCAAGAAGACCGCGCTTTGGCCGCCAAAGCAAGGAAGGGGAAGGGCAATGAGAAGGTTTCTCAATCCGGTGCGGATGGTAAATAGCGTGACATGTCCAAGGTCAAGTGCTTTCATTGCCATGATCATGGACATTACGCCACGAATTTCCCCAAGAAGAAGAAGAACAAGCAGGCTGCTGGATCTGCAGCTGGTGAGGCTCTTGCCTCGCAATTTGAGCTAGAATTCTCATTGATCGCATGCATGTTGTCTAGTGCATTGGGATCGGGGTGGTATATTGATAGTGGCGCTTCCTTTCACATGACGGGAGATGCAAATCTTTTCAGTGACTTGGTGGAGAAAGGTCTCCAGATGCATGTTGAGTTGGGCGACGGTGGATGATACAATGCGACCGGCATTGGTACCATAACCTTTCATAGGGAGTCAGGTAAACTCATTCTTTTACAAGATGTATTGCATGTACCAGGTCTAACAAAGAATTTAATCTCAGTCGCAATGTTAGAGGATAAAGGGTATAAAGTTGTCTTTAGAGAAGGGAAAGTTTTCCTTCGGCACAAGGCAACGGGACAAGTCAAGAGGGTTGGGATTCGGGCAAAGAATATCTACAGACTTGAAGTAGATGGGATGTCTACGGAACTTCCTACTGTTGGGAAGCAGGAGAAAGACATGCAACTGATGCTTGAGAGGGAGAAAGTTTTGCATGCAGGTGATAGTGAACCTCGGGATGTGGAGCAGCCACAAGAGGATCATGGAGTGGAAGAAACCACTAATGCAGAGAAATTTCGTGCCAGATGGGAAGAGGGAGTGCATGCAGCTATACCACCAGGTGAGAGGTGGGGCGACATTCATGATTAATCCCAAGAGGAGATTTCTGGGCAGGATTCATGAGATGGTGTGGATCTCATGAGTTGAACCTGGCTACGAGGTGCCCACAGCGCAGCAGTAGAAAATCAGTTGGATTGATGCAGGAAGATCAAAGTGACAGTGTCGGATACTAGAGCACAGATCAGAGTTGACAGTAAGTGCAGGGTGCATGGGTGCAAGAGTTCAACAACGCAGTGGTTCCTGATGACATGTGCAGTTGGTACCAGCAAAAGTCGAAGACTTTGATGATAGATGCATCAGACTGGTTGAGTTGTTTGGAGCCTATTCAGTTTCGAAGATGTTTCATGCAAAGGGTGCATGGCGCATGCATGGAGTTGCATGGTGCATACATGAGTTTGCATGGCGCATGCAAAGGGTGCATGGCGAATGCATGGAGTTGCATGTCTCATGCATGGAGTTGCATGGCGCTTGTGAAGGTTGCAGGGAGAATGCATGGAGTTGCATGTCGCATGCAAAGACAGTCATTTCTTGTTGAGAGGGAGTGTTGAAAATGGCAACAATAAACAGTGAAGGAGGCCTCCTGAAACATCTTTCCTGATCCTAGTTGGAAAGTGATCACCTAAACTAGGTGGGGACCACACATGTGATTTTTTTGTCGAAAAGTCTATTTTTAGACTATGTCTATTTTTAGACATATGGAGCATGGTCTAGGAGTTGCGGGATGCTATTCTTGGATGATTGGTCAAGTTGGTAAAAATATATGGACAGATATTTTTAGACATACAGGTCGAAGTCTATTTTTAGACTGCCTGTCTAAAAATAGGTTAGTCAAATATTATTAACCCTTAATAATATTTGGACTATAAATATTATCTTATCCTCTTGGAGCACTTCAGTACGAGCTACAGATGTGGCACATGCAGCTGGCAGAAGGAAATTCGAATTTCCTATGGGTTAGTTGAGCTATTGCATGGTTGACTTCAGTTAGAACTCATGTGGCAGAGTTTGGTGGAGTTGATGAGACAGTTGATGGAGTCGTGTTCAGTTTAACTTAGTTGAACTAGTTGTATTTAGTTTAACTGGCTAATACAGTAGTGATGAGTGGTGTGAATTAATTATTAATTAATTCACTAATTATTAACTCATTATTCAACTAAAGAACACATCAGTTAACAACAGTGCATGGACAGTTCAGTGGAGACCAGTGTTAGAGGTGGGTGAAAGGGTGGAGTCTACTATCTGTTGTGACTATAGTGTGCATGAGATTTTCACAATCATTGGAGGAGATTTCCAATGAGGATTGTGCAGTTAAAGCCAAGGGAATTTGAATTCATTCTATCCATTCTCTCATCTTGGATTGCGCAGTAGAGGCAGGCAAACAGTGGAGGAGTTTTGAACCCGTGACTTGTTCAAAACTGAGCTAGTTTGTGTGTAACTTTTGGAGACAGTACTGAGTACTTGTGAGGAGTATTTTACTGAGATTGTTACATGATTCTTCTTCATTATAATATATAGAAAGTAGGGGGTTTTCAGCTGTAATCTTTCCCCGGTATACATACTGTGTTATATGTGTTGAATTTCTATGTGCGCATGTGAATGTTTTCAATACTGCTTGTTGTTTTTATTTCCGCATGTGATGATTAATGCGTAGAAGAGATTATGTGTTATGTATGAAGCTCAAATAGTATGTGACCAGGATAATCTCGGTGAATAATTCAGCAAATTATTCAAATTTCTACATGGTATCGGAGCAAAATTGATCATCGGGATCTATTACAGTGATTGCAATTATTTCGGTAGACAGAGTCTGTAACGGGCCAGGTAGCCTCTGGATCCATCCTTTCCTTGAAAGGTGATATATCGAGTAAATGACCTTATAGTCGATCTCTGTGCTAGAAATAATTTGTTCTCACAGATCCAGAAGCAGTTGAGTTTTGAGCTTGGAATTCGAATTTTGCAGCAGTGTTTTCTTGGTGTTGAAGTCAAAATGTCTTATCAAGGATTGCGATTGGAGTATGCTCTTGAAGGTAGCTCAAATTATATTGCATGGAGAGATAGGATGGAGGCGGTGCTTGATGACAATGGGCTGAAGGAGTTCATAGATGCTGAAGTTCCAAAGCCTAGCGATGCAGCCTTGGTTGAGGCTTGGCAAAAGAAGACAGCAAGGTGTCGAAGGATTCTGTTGGAGGGCGTGAAGGATCACATTGTATCCAGCCTGCATGGAAAAGCTTCTCCATACTTGATGTGGAAAGCATTGACAGAATTTTTCCAAAGCAAGAGTGACCAGAGGAAGTTGGCGCTCAAGGATAAACTCAGGAAAATAAAGATGGAGAAGAATGACACTATTCCGGTATACTTGACAAAGTTTGTCCACTGCAGGGATGAGCTTGGGAGTGTAGGAGTTAGTGTGGATGATGAGGAGCTGGTGAGCTTGGCTCTCCTCGGGCTTCCGAAAAGTTGGCATGCATATCAAGACAGTGTCAATGGTCGGGAAAATTTTCCAGGATGGGAAAGACTGTGGTCTGATCTTGTGCAAGAGGAGATCCGGCGGAGTACCAGAGATGGATCTTCATCAAAGATATCTGATGAAGAAGACTGTGCTTTGGCTGCCAAAGCAAGGAAGGGGAAGGGCAAGGAGAAGGCTTCTCAATCCGGTGCAGATGGTAAAGAGCGTGACATGTCCAAAGTGAAGTGTTTTCACTGTCACGATCATGGACATTACGCCACGAATTGCCCAAAGAAGAAGAAGAACAAGCAGGCTGCTGGAGCTGCAGTTGGTGAGGCTCTTGCCTCGCAATTTGAGCTGGACTTCTCATTGATCGCATGCATGGTGTCTAGTGCATTGGGATCGGGGTGGTATTTTGATAGTGGCGCTTCCTTTCACATGACGGGAGATGCAAATATTTTTAGTGACTTGGTGGAGAAAGGTCTCCAGATGCATGTTGAGTTGGGCGACGGTGGACGATACAATGCGACCGGCATTGGTACCATAACCTTTCAGAGGGAGTTAGGTAAAATCATTCTTTTACAAGATGTATTGCATGTACCAGGTCTAACAAATAATTTAATTTCAATCGCAATGTTAGAGGATAAAGGGTATGAAGTTGTCTTTAGAGAAGGGAAAGTTTTCCTTCGGCACAAGGCAACGGGACAAGTCAAGAAGGTTGGGATTCAGGCAAAGAATATCTACAGACTTGAATTAGATGGGATGTCTACGGAACTTCCTACTGTTGGGAAGCAGGAGAAAGACATGCAACTGATGCTTGAGAGGGAGCAATTTTTGCATGCAGGTGATAGTGAACCTCGGGATGTGGAGCAGCCACAAGAGGATCATGGAGTGGAAGAAACCACTAATGCAGAGAAATTTCGTGCCAGATGGGAAGAGGGAGTGCATGCATCTATACCACCAGGTGAGAGGTGGGGCGACATGCATGATTAATCCCAAGAGGAGATTTCTGGGCAGGATTCATGAGATGGTGTGGATCTCATGAGTTGAACCTGGCTACGAGGTGCCCACAGCGCAGCAGTAGCAAATCAGTTGGATTGATGCAGGCAGATCAAAGTGACAGTGTCGGATACTGGAGCGCGGATCAGATTTGATAGCAAGTGCAGGGTGCATGGGTGCAAGAGTTCAACAGCGCAGTGGTTCCTGATGACATGTGCAGTTGGTACCAGCAGAAGTCGAAGACTTTGATGATAGATGCATCAGACTGATTGAGTTGTTTGGAGCCTATTCAGTTTCAAAGATGTTGCATGCAAAGGGTGCATTGTGCATGCATGGAGTTGCATGGTGCATACATGAGTTTGCATGGTGCATGCAAAGGGTGCATGGCGAATGCATGGAGTTGCATGTCTCATGCATGGAGTTGCATGGCGCTTGTGAAGGTTTTAGGGCGAATGCATGGAGTTGCATGTCGCATGCAAAGACAGTCCTTTCTTGTTGAGAGGGAGTGTTGAAAATGTCAACAAGAAACAGTGAAGGAGGCCTCATGAAACATCTTTCCTTATCCTAGTTGGAAAGTGATCACCTAAACTAGGTGGGGACCACACATGTGATTTTTTTGTCGAAAAGTCTATTTTTAGACTATGTCTATTTTTAGACATATGGAGCATGGTCTAGGAGTTGCGGGATGCTATTCTTGGATGATTGGTCAAGTTGGTAAAAATAGATGGACAGCTATTTTTAGACATATAGGTCGAAGTCTATTTTTAGACTGCCTGTCTAAAAATAAGTCGATCGAAATCTTATTAACCCTTAATAGCTAGAGTAAATATAAATATTATCTTATCCTCTTGGAGCACTTGATTCAAGCTACGAGATGTGGCACATGCGGTACAGCGAAGGAAATTCAATTTCCTATGGGTTAGTTGAGCTATTGCATGGTTGACTTCAGTTAGAGCTCATGTGGCAGAGTTTGGTGGAGTTGATGAGACAGTTGATGGAGTTGTGTTCGGTTTAACTTAGTTGAACTAGTTGTATTTAGTTTAACTGGCTAATACACTAGTGATGAGTGGCGTGAATTAATTATTAATGAATTCACTAATTATTAACTCATTATTCAACTAAAGAACACATCAGTTAACAGCAGCGCATGGACAGTTCAGTGGAGACCAGTGTTAGAGGTGGGTGAAAGGGTGGAGTCTACTATCAGTTGTGACTATAGTGTGCATGAGATTTGCACAATCATTGGAGGATATTGCCAATGAGGATTGCGCAGTTAAAGCCAAGGGAATTTGAATTCATTCTATCAATTCTCTCATCTTGGATTGCGCAGTAGAGGCAGGCAAACAGTGGAGGAGTTTTGAACCCGTGACTTGTTCAAAACTGAGCTAGTTTGTGTGTATCTTTTGGAGACAGTACTGAGTACTTGTGAGGAGTATTGTACTAATATTGTTACATGATTCTTCTTCATTATAATATACAGACAGTAGGGGGTTTTCAGCTGTAATCTTTCCCCGGTATACATACTGTGTTATATGTGTTGAATTTCTATGTGCGCATGTGAATGTTTTCAATACCGCTTGTTGTTTTTATTTCCGCATGTGATGATTAATGCGTAGAAGAGATTATGTGTTATGTATGAAGCTCAAATATTATGTGACTAGGATAATCTCGGAGAATAATTCAGCAAATTATTCAAATTTCTACATGGTATCGGAGCAGAATTGATCATCGGATCTATTACAGTGATTACAATTATTTCGGTAGACAGAGTCTGTTACGGGCCAGGTAGCCTCTGGATCCATCCTTTCTTTGAAAGGTGATATGTCCAGTAAATGCCCCTACAGTCGATCTCTATGCTAGAAATAATTTGTTCTCACAGATCGGAAGCGGTTGAGTTTTGAGCTGGTGGAATTCGATTTTGCAGCAGAATTTGGAATTCGAATTTGCAGCAGTTTTCTTAGTGTCGAAGTCAAAATGTCTTATCAAGGATTGCGATTGGAGTATGCTCTTGAAGGCAACTCAAATTATATTGCATGGTGAGATAGGATGGAGGCAGTGTTAGATGATAATGGGCTGAAGGAGTTCATAGATGCTGAGGTCCCAAAGCCTACTGATGCTGCTCAAGTTGAGGCTTGGCAAAAGAAGACAAAAAGGTGTCGAAGGATTCTGTTGGAGGGCGTGAAGGATCACATAGTATCCAGCCTGCATGGAAAATCTTCTCCATACTTGATGTGGAAAGCGTTGACAGAATTGTTCCAAAGCAAGAGCGACCAGAGGAAGTTGGCGCTCAAGGATAAACTCAGGAAAATAAAGATGGAGAAGAATGACACTATTCCGGTATACTTGACCAAGTTTGTCCACTACAGGGATGAGCTTGGGAGTGTAGGAGTTAGTGTGGATGATGAGGAGATGGTGAGCTTGGCTCTCCTCGGGCTTCCGAAAATTTGGCATGCATATCAGGACAGTGTCAATGGTCGGGAAAATTTGCAAGGATGGGAAAGACTGTGGTCTGATCTTGTGAAAGAGGAGATCCGGCGGAGTACCAGAGATGGATCTTCATCAAAGATATCTGATGAAGAATACTGCGCTTTGGTTGCCAAAGCAAGGAAGGGGAAGGGCAAGAAGAATGCTTCTCAATCCGGTGCGGATGGTAAAGAGCTTGACATGTCCAAAGTGAAGTGTTTTCACTATCACGATCACGGAAATTACGCCACGAATTGTCCACAGAAGAAGAAGAACAACGGCTGCGGGTGCGGTAATGAGGCTCTTTGCCTCGCAATATTTCCTGGAATTCTCTTTGATCGCATGCATGGTGTCTAGTGCATTGGGATCGGGGTGGTATTTTGATAGTGGCGCTTCCTTTCACATGGCCAGAGACAAATCTTTTCGAGTGACTTGGTGGAGAAAGGTCTCCGAAATGCATGTTGAGTTGGGCGACGGTGGATGATACAATGCGACCGGCATTGGTACCATAACCTTTCAGAGGGAGTCTGGTAAACTCATTCTTTTACAAGATGTATTGCATGTACCAGGTTTAACAAAGAATTTGATCTCAGTCGCAGTGTTAGAGGATAAAGGGTATGAAGTTGTCTTCAGAGAAGGAAAAGTTTTCCTTCGGCACAAGGCAACGGGACAAGTCAAGAAGGTTGGGATTCGGGCAAAGAATCTCTATAGACTTGAAGTAGATGGGATGTCTACGGAGCTTCCACTGTTGGGAAGCGGGAGAAAGACATGCAACTGATGCTTGAGAGGGAGCAAGTTTTGCATGCAGGTGAAAGTGAACCTCGGGGTGTGGAGCAGCCACGAGAGGATCATGGAGTGGAAGAAACCACTCATGCAGAGAAATTTCGTGCCAAATGGGCAAAGGGAGTGCATGCAGCTATACCACCAGGTGAGAGGTGGGGCGACATGCATGAATAATCCCAAGAGGAGATTTCTGGGCAGGATTCATGAGATAGTGTGGATCTCATGAATTGAACACAGCTACAGTGCCCACCAGTGACGATGTAAATCGATTGGATTGATGCAGACAGATCAAAGTGACAGTGTCGGATACTGGAGTGCGGATCAGAGTTGACAGCAAGTGCAGGGTGCATGGGTGCAAGAGTTCAACAGCGCAGTGGTTCCTGATGACATGTGCAGTTGGTACCAGCAGAAGTCGAAGACTTTGATGATAGATGCATAAGACTGATTGAGTTGTTTGGAGCCTATTCAGTTTCGAAGATGTTGCATGCAAAGGGTGCTTGGCGCATGCATGGAGTTTCATGGCGCATGCATGGAGTTGCATGGTCCATACATGAGTTTGCATGGCGCATGCAAAGGGTGCATGGCGAATGCATGGATTTGCATGGCGCTTGTGAAGGTTGTAAGGTGAATGCATGGAGTTGCATGTCGCATGCAAAGACAGTCCTTTCTTGTTGAGAGGGAGTGTTGAAAATGGCAACAAGAAACAGTGAAGGAGGCCTCCTGAAACATCTTTCCTGATCCTAGTTGGAAAGTGATCACCTAAACTAGGTGGGGACCACACATGTGATTTTTTGTCGAAAAGTCTATTTTTAGACATATGGAGCATGGTCTAGGAGTTGCGGGATGCTATTCTTGGATGATTGGTCAAGTTGGTAAAAATAGATGGACAGATATTTTTAGACATACAGGTCGAAGTCTATTTTTAGACTGCCTGTCTAAAAATAGGTCAGTCAAATATTATTAACCCTTAATAATATTTGGACTATAAATATTATCTTATCCTCTTGGAGCACTTCAGTTCAAGCTACAGATGTGGCACATGCAGCTGGCAGAAGGAAATTCGAATTTCCTATGGGTTAGTTGAGCTATTGCATGGTTGACTTCAGTTAGAACTCAAGTGGCAGAGTTTGGTGGAGTTGATGAGACAATTGATGGAGTTGTGTTCGGTTTAACTTAGTTGAACTAGTTGTATTTAGTTAAACTGACTAATACACTAGAGATGAGTGGTGTGAATTAAATATTATTTAATTCAATAATTATTAACTCATAAATCAACTAAAGAACACATCAGTTAACTCAGTGCATGTACAGTTCAGTGAAGACCAGTGGAAGAGGTAGGAGAAAGGGTGGAGTCTACTATCAGTTGTGACTATAGTGTGCATGAGATTTGCACAATCATTGGAGGAGATTTCCAATGAGGATTGCGTAGTTAAATCCAAGGGAATTCGAATTCATTCTATCCATTCTCTCATCTTGGATTGCGCAGTAGAGGCAGGCAAACAGTGGAGGAGTTTTGAACCCGTGACTTGTTCAAAACTGAGCTAGTTTGTGTCTAACTTTTGGAGACAGTACTGAGTACTTGTGAGGAGTATTGTATTGAGATTGTTACATGATTCTTCTTCATTATAATATACATACAGTAGGGGGTTTTCAGCTGTAATCTTTCCCCGGTATACATACTGTGTTATATGTGTTGAATTTCTATGTGCGCATATGAATGTTTTCAATACCGCTTGTTGTTTTTATTTCCGCATGTGATGATTAATGCGTAGAAGAGATTATGTGTTATGTATGAAGCTCATATAGTATGTGACTAGGATAATCTCGGAGAATAATTCAGCAAATTATTCAAATTTCTGCATGTGTGTGTGTTGAGTTGCATTTTTGTCCATGTTTTTACGATTTTTATCAGATAATTTTGTGATTGTACCTAGTGTTTTAATCCGTTTTATCTTATTAAGTTAATGATTAGAGGCATTTAGAATTAAATTATAAATTCTTGTTATTAATTAAATTGAATAAGTGTTTTATATAATAACATCATTAATAATAGGTTTTCATGATGGCAGGAGAATAAGTCAAGCACCAGCAGTGTTGGAATGCTTATTGAAATACATGTGAGTACAGGTTCATGCACAGAAGCAACACCATATTTGAGTACGGATTCAAGAATGCTGCACACTGCAAATCTTTTCAAAACCTTCAATTAGCCAGATAATGCGGTTATGGGTTATGCAACAAATGCCATCATAAAGATCTATGCTTTTGAAATATTAGCCATTGATGAATTATCGACAGACCTGCAACAACGTGCCTATGAACCATATCTGGTTGGTTTGGTTTTCAGATTATAGTTTTAGAATTAATTCATGAAAACCTTTTTGATACAAATGGTGTTGGCTCGTAATTCTTGGAGAGAATCGAAGGGCTCGTCGAACCCCAAAATGTGGTGTTATATGTTCTCCCTTGATTCCATTGTGGGATGGCTAGGAAAATCAATGGATCATGACAAGTTGTTGTGCATATGAGAAAATGATCGTTGTTGGAGAATTTATATGTAATTTACCAATGGACGTGCATCAATTTAATTTGATATTTTTTGTTTGACATCAATATGATATCTGCAAACTATCAAAGTAATTGTAGCAGGCAATAGGTCCTCATGGAGCACAAGTAACAACTATTAATTCGAGCCCAACCGTGGCAGCAGTGGAAATGTCTCTGCCGGGTTCACCTGGTACTATTGCAGGTCCTATGACCAACTTAAACATTGGGATGGATTACTGGTGTGTGACAGATCCTACACCTATTTCTACTATGCGTGAAAAATCTGCACAGAGATCAAGGATGTGTGAACAGGCTGAGTGTGAATAACTAGCATGCAGATCAGTGTCAAACATTTCCACCATAGACACTAGTACTGGAAATCGCGCTGGACTATATCCCTCTATGGCATGACATTTTTTATTGTGCTAGTTGCTTACTGAAGAATAAATTTTCAATACGACCTCTGTTATCAAAGTTGGAACCAATCGTTTTTTAGATTTTATATACTACATTTCATCTGTTAGACACACAAATATATTTTTCCTAGTTATTGCATGCATATCTGTTGTGTCAATGATTAGTAGTTGGTGCAATTTCCTTACACTACTTTATTCATGTTTTGTCATCATAAGGAGTGTATAGACCTTGTTTTCTATCATAATGAACTTCAAAGTCATCATTATCTACCCCCAACATGTTGATATCATCTTCCTCTATTATTTCATCTGTTTCCTCAACCTCACTTACATAGTTTTGATGAAAGGGAGTGATCTGTTGATCATCTTCCCTAGGTCTGTTTGGAGGTTGGGTCCTTCTAAAATTATGATTCTAGTTTGAGGAGCATTTTGGTTTCGACTGGCTTGTGCTCTCTCAAGGATGCTCATTTTCTTCTTGATCTCATCCATCATTCTCTCCATCTTTGAGTTGGAAGTAGAGGGTGTATTTTCTTCTCTAAAGGACACTCTCTTCTCATTTTTCATTCTTGCTCTCTTCTCCATTAAATTTACTTCCACAGCAAGAGCTCCCTTTTGCATCTCTTCAAGAGTTGAAGGATCTCTCTCTCTCAGCTGATAGGCCATCTCGGGGTCGAACCCTTCAGGAAACTTGTTTAAAGCAGAGCCTTGTGGAGGTTTTAGATCTGGGGAAAGTGCATTATATACACTGTTAAATCTGGTACAATAATCTTGTACACTTTCCCCCGTGTTTCTATGGAGGTTCTTGTAATCAGAAAGAACTTGAAGAGGATTCTTCTTTACTTCTCATTTGTTTAAGAATGTCTGATGGAAGGCTTGGAGATCATTGATACTATGGGGGGTTAAGCCTTTAAACCATTTCCTTACTTCTCCCCCCAAACTCTGAGAAAACAGTTTAAGCTTGACAGAATCATCATCAATTTCATTTCTGTCAAAGTAGTCATTCATCGTATCCACATGTTGTGATGCAGTTGTAGCATTACTAGCATCATACAATGGAATTTTGGACTGATAGTCCTGTGGAAGATTGACTAATGGTACAGGAAGGACTAAGGGAGCATACCATGCTGCCATGATATGTGGTGGGGGTGGATTCACAAGAGGAGGATTAACAAAAGAAAAAGTGGGCTAGAATGGAGTGGTTTGAACAGTGGATGTAGGGTGAGTAGAAATGGATGGACCAGGAGTAGATTGCTGAGCAGATCTTGGATGAGAGACACCTAAGTTATGAAGGAAATGTAAATCAGGAGGTGTTGTTTCTCTGCTACCAGGATGTTCACTTGTTTCAGGAGATGCAAGTGAGGACTTAGAATCTAATTGATCTAAATCATCAAGAGACCTAGTTCTAAATGGATTTACTAAGTCAACTTGTGATTTTTGTATAGTTGAAAGATTTTCAGGAACTGAATTAGCTCTCAAGGGTGATCTGAATACAGTTGGTAATTTAATCCTAGGAGACTTCCTAAGGATACTTTCTGGGTTATCAACTATCTCAGGTGGATCAGGGTCATGATAGGCTCTAGTGTGAATATTTCTAGGAGCCACTATGTTTTGTTTGTCAGCCCCAAATAAACAAGAAAAGTTCAACCAGGTATGACAGTCTTTAAAATCTCAACTAATATTTTTACACAAAGTTTAATCCTACAATCCTCTAACTGATTTTGAATGATATTATAATGATAAGGGTTCTTCCCAGTGGAGTCTTTAAGGTCTGTTGAGGATTGTGGATTTTCCAAGTGGAATGTTTTAGCTCCTAAGGAGGTAAAAGGTTTTATGGTCCACCACCATGTTTATTAGATACCAAACTGAAATATTTTTGGTGTTTTCTGAGTTATTTTTCAGTTGTGTGGTTTCTAAGAATCTCCTAACTCTGTTTCAAAACTTAACTACGGTTATGAGACAAAGACAGTCTACTCTTATGGCTAAGCCAGCTGATCCTTCAAGGTTAGACAAACTCTTATGAGAATCCAAGGGTTTTGCCTAGTTTGTCACTGATTCAAACACGTTTTATCATGATTACCATTTCTTGGTAGTGCTTGAAAAAGGATGCTTTTTACTCAATAAACAATGTTTGTTGGCCAGAGGTGTTATGCCTAACGGTTCAACCAGCTAACAGAACACATGTCATTAAATCAAGGGATTTCTGAGATGTCTAAAGTATCCAACAAGATAATAACTCAAAGTCCCCAGTGGAGTCACCAGAAATGTTAGCACCCTGTAATCAACAAGATTGGAAAAAGTCTGACTGCAGGGAGAACATCGTTTCAACCACTTTGGGATTCTAGGATCTAGCCCTCCTGAATCCGGAGAGGGATCTCTCCAATACGTGCAAAGATGGATTTGTCTTTGAAGTCTTGGGTAATGATATTAGGCTAGTTATGAAGGCCGAGGGGTTTTGTTTGTTTTTGGATGGTTGATCATGATTATTGTTTGAGGTGGAGAGTTCTAAATGCAAAGAGTTTCAAAGGTGTGAAGTTGCAAGCAAATAGAACAAGCTTTGGCCAGGAAGATAGATAATTGCAGGTTTTAGTCCATTGGGCTATGGAGTCATAATAGGGTTTAATTGAAACAACAAGAGGCAAGAGTGGTCCATGGGGAAAGTCATCCATGTCTGAGGATCTCTTTAAAGTTTGATTTATAGAATGAAATGAAACAATAAGAAGGGGAATTAAACAGATGAAGAACAAAGAGTAGCCTAAGATCAAGTAAGTACTTCTAAACTAGCCTGCTTTTGACATACACTTAAGAAATACATAAAAGTAATCTAAGATCAGGTAAGTACTTCTAAAATAGCCTACTTTCGATGCACTTTCAATAGAAAAACACTTTAAAACAAAGGGAAACTTGAAGGCAACTGTTGGAGGAGAAACTAGCGGGCCGGGCTAACCACAAATCCTCTCCTAGCTCTGCTCTACTTGGTAACTTTCAAGAAAAACACAAAGATAACAAAGAATGGCCAAAGATTTGGTAAGTACTTTCAAACTAGCCAACTTTCAACACATTCCAAGGGAAACATTCAGACAGTCTTTGGGGATAAAACTAGGACCAGGGCACACCATATCTTCCTTAGTTCATCTCTACTTAACATATACTGAAAATAACATTTAAGAATAACAATTAGCTAAGGCAACATGACGATGGAACGCCAACATTCCTATGCTTAAACTGAATTAAATCATTCCTAAATAACACAAATTGGAAGAAAACATGTAGATAAAGATTTTCAGTCAGAGAAGGGTACTGATATATAGTAGGTCCTAATTCTATGCATGTTGTTCTTTATAAGAGAAGATGAACGCAGTGAAAACAGAAAAAAAATAACGAGTTACAATGAGAAAAAAATCACCGTCAACATAGACCAGGATCCCATAAATCAGCTTGTATTGATGCTCCAAACCAGTTACATCTTTAAGTCCAATGCTTTAGTTTAGCAATCATCTACCCTTCCCAGACTAACTTATCTATCACAAGTAGAGCTCCAAGAGCCAGTGAACACTATTTACAAGTAGAAGTCTCAAGCTCAATTACATTTCAATGTTCAGTAGCCAACTCAACCAACCCCTCTCTCATCTTCTCCAGTAGTATTTATAGGAGAATGAGGAGGTGAGATCTAATAAAAGATCTTTAAAGATAATTAATACATACTTAATGGCTTCTCGGCCTTTGGGGGGCTCGATGAAGAGGCTTACATAGGTGTCCTATGTATTAAATAATTTACATTTAAGATTTAAGCTCGGTGGGAGCTCTTTTTTACTTTTGAGGCTCTCTGTTATGTTGAAGTAACTCTGCTGATATTTTGTCATTAATTTTATTTGCAGAATTCACTCTCTGGCTGGGCTGAGGCAAATATATGATCTTGATCAATAACTTCGGCCTGCATTTGAATGCTTTGAGGCACAAGTGGCACTGTGGTAGCTGGGGGAATCAATTTGCCTCAGATGTGGCAGTGGAGGCCTTGCTGTCCGATAAACACTTTGATTTCCTTTTAACTGTGTCTTAATTGGGAGGATTAGGCTTTTGATAATCAATCTTAGCCGTAATTCCCCATAGATCTGTCTTCAATTTTCCATTCTGGTGCGTTCTGTCTTCGACACTGATACGCTTTGATTTTTTGATTCATTTACTGTGTTCTGTTGGTGTGCAGTGTTGTGCAGGGGTTGTGAGGCATCAGTGCCTTTGGAGTATTGACGAGGCCTAGAAATTTGAACCATAGATGGCTTCTCTTAAATAAATCGAAGGCACGAGAATTAAACCCCGGCCTTCGAATTTTAGCCCATGGGCGAAATTTAAGGGATTTCCTATTTTGAAGGGGCGAATTTTTAAATTACATTAATTTTCAATAGTTTCAATAATTAGCCCAAAAAATATCCAAAAAATAATTTATTATTATATTTTAGCCCATCAAAAAATAGGGCGAATAAACCTTCCCAGCCCTATTCGCCTTGTTTGTTTGTAAAATTTTGTTCAGATCGCCCGATTTCTCCATGTTTGTTTGTAAAATTTTCTTCAGATCGCCCGATTTCTACAAATGGTACTAGTTATGGGAGACTGGTTATAGGTATTTCACCCTCTCCGTTCCTTGAATATTAAGTTCGCCCTGTATTTGTATTTTAGGGCGGCCCAGGCGTTGGCAGTTTGTTCTTGAAAGATTAATTTTCGCTACATTTTAGGCTAGAACAAGGTAGAAATCATGGTGAAGGCTTGATTTCCTGCTGGATTTTTCATTTGCAGGTTAAGAAACCATGGTGAAGGCTTATCCCACCGTAAGCGAGGAGTACCACCGTAAGTGAGGTGTACAAGGCTACCATTGACAAAGCCAAGAGGAAGCTCCATGGTCTCATTGCAGAGAAGAACTGTGCGCCAATCATGGTTCGAATCGCATGGCACAACGCTGGGACTTACGATGTCAAGACCAAGACCGGAGGGCCTTTCGGGACGATCAGATACGGGGCCGAGCTTTCCCATGGTGCTAACAACGGTCTGGACATTTCTGTGAGGCTCCTGGAGTCAATCAAGGAATAGTTCCCCATAATCACCTATGTTGGTCTTTATCAGTTGGCTGGTGTGGTGGCTGTTGAAGTGACCGGAGGACCTGACATTCCATTCCATCCCGGAAGAGAAGACGAGCCTGAGCCTCTAGAAGAAGGTCGCCTTGCTGATGCTACAAAAGGACTTGATCATCTGAGCGTTGTTTTTGGTCACATGGGGTTGAGGGATAAGGAAATTGTGGTCTTGTCTGGTGCCCACACCTTGGGGCGATGCCACAAGGAGAGATCTGGTTTTGAAGGACCATGTACCTTGGACAAGACTGCATGACTTTCTGCACTGACTTGAAAGACGTTATTTCTATGAGGTAAGAACAATATTTCCTGAAATATTGTATGATATTTGACAATAACTTTACAGATTTTGTCACTGCCTAATACCGTTGAATTTCAGTTCATTCACTGTTTCATGGAGGCATATTTTGAGGCCAGTCTACATTTTTTTCGTGTATGGTAGTATAATAATATTTCCATAAGATAGAGATTATCTCACGCTTGTTTGATATTACATATTTTTCTTCCTATCGATTTTTATGAGCTGATTCCTCATATGAATGCTTGCAGTTTGACAGCGGTAACGTCACTTTTGGAAAAATATAAAATTGATCCAAAACAAATTTGTCGTTTGGAAGTTGGCAACGAAACTGTTATTGACAAGAGAAAGTCAATAAAGACATGGTTGATGCATATTTTTGAGGTTTTTTCCCCAATTCACTAAACTCATTATCAAAATAGCTTTACAGCTGCTTTATGGAATTCACAACGATGATAATTAAAAGCCTACATGACTTCCATCTTTGTCTTTGAAAAGACAGTTTAGAGATATGCAGGTTTTCAACCTTCCAATGTCAATATGCTCAACAAAAGTAAATCATGGGATCTTAGCTTCCATCAACTTCAATTTATTTCTATATTTTTTCCGCAGTCAGATTATTTTTAAAACATATTGTTAGATTATGTTTGCTGCACATTTAAGGTAGGAAAATTCATTTTGAATATGGATTTTGCAATTAATGATTTTTTGGTTTCTTCATATTTCACTTTTAAACCTTGGAGAAGAAAGGAAGAACAAATTGCTACTTAGGTGAAGACAACCTATATTTTAAATGGTCCCAAATCTTTCATTACACTTGTCTAGGTTCAATTTAATACCCCATCTTCTGTTTGTCTTTTGTTCAGATGTTATTCATTCTACAAGGACTTACACATCTCCCTAAAGAATGACTACTGTAATGGTTGCAAGTCATTTTCTCTTCCTTCTAGTTTCCAAGCGACATTCCATATTCTATTCAGATTTTGTTGAATTGTTTTTTGTGAGGATTTTCCCATATCTAAAATGATGGGCTGACTTAGTAATCTCAAACCTTTCCCTCTTTTGTAGGTTTAATGTAATATACCATTATCTGCTCAAATTTTGCTGAAATGTTTTTTTTATTCTTTGAAGACTTGGACATCTCCTTAAAGTTGGCCTGTCTTAAAGAAATCCATATTTTCAAGCAATCATCATTTGAGAGACATGCATTGGTTTTTATGTCCAGCTAGTTCTGCAGATACTCAACAACACTACTCAGACATTCCCTATTATGATGTGTGCTTGTGTCATATACTAGTCAGTCCTAATGAAATTGAAACTAAGATTGTTCCAGATCTATGAGACTGGCCATTACCATAGCAACAAGGTTAGGGTGAAAATAAATGGCCTTCTATAAAATTACAGCAAATAAGACAATATATTACCTTGTCACAATTATTACAGTCTTTTTCTCAAATTCAAAATTTTCTTCTACTCTTCTTATTGAAAATTTAAAAACCTAACATTTGTTGCTGCCCTATCCCAACTTTCCTGGGTTGTGTGAATCTTCCTTACAAATCCATTTTAGCACAATAGGCTTACTAGGGTTGAGTTTGCAGTGGTGATTGATTAGCTTATGAAATCTCAACTGTTTTGCTTGAGGCACTGAAAAAATACATTATTCATGAGTACTCATATTTGCCACAAGTATAATGGTAGATTTCATATAAAATTAAAATCAAACACACTAGAAATTTCCTCAGCATCAATGTTGGGTTCAAATCATCCAAGATTATATTTTTACAATGAAAGCTACTTCAATTGGTTTTGATTCTTGAATCAGAAAAAAATATATCTTTGGACATCTTCACCCTGAAAAAAGGTTCATCTCATATCAAGGAAGATGGACCCCTCATATCCAACAGATCATATGCTTGGATTTATAGTCATTATCATATTTGTATGTCTCATTTGATATAGATCTGATGGTATCATCATAGAAGAAAGTAAATTTTAAATACGGCACTGATCTTCCCTTCAATTTTTTATTTTTTAAATGATTTTTTCCCCTGTAAATAGTCATTCCAGTGCTAATTTTCCTTGTTTTGTAAATTTTACAGAAGTGTGGTAATACTGAAATTGAAGGTGTGGACTCAACAAATGCATGCTATGGAGGAACTGCAGCCCTGTTTAACTATATTAACTGGATTGAAAGCAGTTCCTGGGATGGAAGACATGGTCTTGTTGTAGCTACAGACAGTGCAGTATGATCTGTTCTCTCTATTATGGGTTTTCTTGCAGTTTGAAGAATATATGCTTAGGACATTTGAAATTATACTTTTATGGAATGCATGCATTACTGAAATATACTTATAGGCATAACCCGACATTGGAGCTTCATACAGAATAACCAGAGTTGTTAAGAAATTGTTCGGTGGTATTTAGAATATTCAGTGCTTTAGATTTCATTGATTATATGCTTGCATCAATAGTCATTGTTACTTTTCTTTACCCAGATCAGCTCTTACCAGTGTTTAAAACATAATCATGATTGTATCGATATTATAATACCCACCAAAAGAAGTTATGTAGGATATTGCCTTGCTGGAAAAAGGTGCTGGTATCTTTGCTTAGAGTTTTAGGAAGGGGATCGGATTATCTACACTTCCAAATTTTTACAGTGTATATGATATTTTGAAAATATTTTGGAAATGATATTTTATTTCAAATCAAATATCAGCTACCAATTATTATTTATGCAAATATTTGCATTCACATTAGAAGAGATCTATTTTATATTTGAGCAGTGGTCCTAAAGGAAGCTAGTTGTAAGAGGTTTGAAATAGTGTATAAACTCATGAATAGACAATACAGAACTGAGGCGACCATCGATAGACAAAATGATGCTCTGCTTTTAAGTTTTAATGGAAATTCATTGAGTTGGCATTTTTTATACTCTTGTTATGATTTTGTTATTCATTAGGATTGTACTAGAAGCATTGCTTACTATATTAGAAGATTGACATTTTCTTTTCTTGTTTAAGGTCTATGTTGAAGGGGCAGCACGACCTACTGGAGGAGCAGCTGCTGTTGCAATGCTGATAGGGCCTAATGCTCCAATAGCAATTGAGAGCAAATACAGGGGAACACATATGGCTCATGTCTATGACTTTTATAAGCCTAATCTGGCTAGTGAATATCTGGTTCGCTTCTTTACTCTTGTGTTTTTAATATGTCACTCTTTCCTGTTACATGAGCTATTTTATTGTTTGCTATGTTGATTCACCATGTAGAATAGAGATAGAAGCTTCCAATCTAAGTGCTATTTTAGTTCAAGCTTACCTCTGTTTTTTTTTTAAATTCTTTTATCTGTTTCTACTTGTTGCATTTCTCGTCTAATAAAAGTAGCACATACCAAAGCTCTCATATTTTCAAGCCAAACATCAATCCTACATCCATGCAGTTTTTGGTGTTTAAGCCTATTGTTAATATTCTACAACTCTAACTAGTTTCACTGGGGTAAATACATTTCGAGTTAGAGAAATGCTTGTCCATTTTAGGTTTTATTTCTTATTCTCTTGGAATCCCAGAGATGCTAAACAATTGTGTTTCTTGTTGTTTCTAATCAATGACAGCTAGAAGCTAAACATCCTCAAATACACAACTCAATCAGAAAGTTCTAATGAGGCAATTAAGCTAAGACAAATATGATGAATCTGATTTGGTGTGCAGTTACAGTGATTAGAAGTTAAAATGATAGACCTCTTGTGGATTTGCGAAATTTCATTTGCATTGTCCTTGTTTTTAGCTTCCCTACTGTGTTGGCAAAGGTCCTTGATAGCTTTGAACCCAATAAAATAAAGCCTAGAACCTTCTCACATTGAAGCATATTCATAAAAAGAGTAAAATTAAAAATTATGTCATAAACTATAAGAAAAATGAGTTTTTGAGAATACAAATTTGAATTGAGGAATGGATTCCCCATTCAGATTTGGAAGCATGAAGCCCAATTTGCAAAGAACGAGCAAGATATATGAATTGGGTAATTTCATTTTTTGACGATATTGGCAATTAAACATTTATGTACCTTAGTAGATGTGAATAATATGCCCTTGTTATCTTGCAAAACAAGTCTAATGTAGGTCTTTTGATCTTTATGTGAGTCCTTCATATCCATTGGCAGTTTATTTTTTAGAAAATATATAGTTGAAAACATAAGATATGAGATATCCAAAGATTCCTTAATCTTTTTTTGTACGAATTTAAAATGAAATGTTGGCGAATCAGGTTGTAGATGGGAAGCTTTCACAAACTTGTTATTTCATGGCATTGGATTCATGCTACAAACGGTTTTGTAATAAGTGAGTTTCTGCATCACATTTTTACATTCCAGTTTCATGTGGAAGTTTATGAAGGGCATATGACAGTTGTCTGGTAGCATGGTTGGCTCATGTTGAGGTTTCATGTTTGCCTTTTCTAGGTTTGAAAAGGAAGAAGGAAGACAATTTTCTCTTCTAGATGCAGATTATATTGCATTTCATTCTCCATACAATAAGGTATTTTCCTATATTTAGATATGAAAGTATCATCTTCAATCGCAAATGGAAGCATATTATGGATTTTATTCCCTAATATATTGCAATGTACTTAAAGCATTGAAAGTAAGCATATAACTTCTGTTGAATAAGCTTTGTTATATGTGATGCAGCTTGTACAAAAGAGCTTTGCTCGCCTGTTGTTTAATGATTTCTCAAGACATGCCAGGTTGGTTCTGAATCTCTACAAATTCGAATTGAGTCCCCATTCAGTTTACAATATTTGAAATAAAAATTGCGATTATTGTTGGTTGCCAAAATGAAGAAGTCGAATATAAGTGAGAAACAGACTTCAACTTGTGTCCTCTGTAGAGCTTGGACCTCTGGACATGCTATTTCCTAGAGTTAAACCAGCATTTTATAATCTAATTTTTACAGAACTTGGTTGTGATTTATTGCGCCTATAGTTGTGTACGGAGATTTATCTATTTCCCTTTAACAAGTTCAAGGACATCTTTCCTTAGCTCATGTCCCATCCCTGTTTGGTATCAATGTTTTGTTTCATTGGTGTCCTCTTACATATCAGATGGAAAAAGACTGGTTATTAAAGCAAAATATTTTGCGATACATCTTACTGTCCTTGTTTGTTAGGAAGCTTCATACTCTTCAAATAATTGTCTTGAACTTCCATTTGGAGATGCCACTTCAACATCCTAGAAATTCATTGTGTTGTCGTTCATTTTTCAGCACATGGGTATTGTAGGAAAAGAAAACCATATGATATGATCTACGATCTGGGATATTTGGCATTATTAAGATTTCCACGGGCTTCTTATTCTCCTGCTATTATCTGTTTGCCTGGCGATTTTCTATGATCTTAGTATGTGAGAAGTGGTGAGTATCCAGGAAAACTAGGTTGTTGATGAAATCAAGATTTCAAGCTGCTTCAATTTTCTTGCGACTTTGCAAGTACTGCAATTTAGAGTCTTTCCTCCAGTTGACTTGTAACTGCTTTTTTTTTTTAATTATTCAAAACCAAGGATCGAATATTTGTATTTCATTGTGCTTATGCATTTTTCTGTTTGTGTGCAATTATGTAATTTTTTCTGTTTGGTACATGTCACTTTTGTTTTATGTGTTCTTTGAATATTTGAAACATAATGTGTTTTGCAAAGCTTGTAGAACAACATATAAATTACCTATTCATTAAAGAAATTTCCTCATAATGCAGCAAAAATTGTAGATATTGAAAAGGAAAGTACCGTCTTTTATGATTTCCAAGCAAATCAAGGAATGAAGGGTCTTTTATGTTTCTTTAAGAAAATCAAGGTTTTTGAATCTAGACTAGTATTTATGCATTTATATGACTAGCTCTTAACTAGGACTGAAAGCCTCATTTATTTTGTGCCTGAGAAGTTCATGTTGGTTTAAAGAATCAATCCCCTTAAAATGAGTACAATTGTTTCATATGTAAATATAGCTTCGTTTGGGTTGATTGTGAAGGTAAAATTTACAAATTATTAGATATGTTTAATACAATGAAAATGATGCATCTTGTCTGGTTTCTATCATAGTCACCAATGTGTGTTGTGAGGCTTTTGGAAGATTTGATTTATGATCATGCAAAACAACAAACTAAGTGTTTTGGTGCTTTCTATGTGTTAGGTTTGTTGGAAAGGATGCACAAGAGAAGCTAGAACCCTTTGCTAGCTTGTCTGAAGAAGATAGCTACAATAGTCGTGACCTAGAAAAGGTTTGTTCATGTTCCTTACTCTCCTTTTATATGCAGAAGAATGATAACATTTTTATCTTTACCTATATATTTCTCAAAAATTATTTAAGTTTCCTGCTTCTTTAGGTTACCTATTTGCTTTGGTATTTCCAGGTTTCTCAGCAGCTTGCAAAAATTCAACCATCAACTTTATTGCCAAAGCAAGTAGGCAACATGTATACAACATCTCTCTATGCAGCATTAGCCACCATTATTCACAACAAGCATGAGACTGGAGACAATTTTTGTTGTTTAAAATGTGTTTTTGAATGTTTAAATAGATTCAGTGCCCTGAAAAGCTCTGGGGCACTTGAATTGTGTAGATTATAAAACTCAAACTTAAAATTCCACGAATAAGGTAGAAATGTTTATGAATAAGAAATGTTTAAAACTCAAACTTCCATGCCTGGTAGAAATGTTTATGAATAAGGTATTAGAACATAACTCTCAATTCCATTTGATGACCAATTAATCATGGTTTGCTCTTGCATTGTTTTCTGAATATGTACATGTGGTTGCAGGAGATCAAAGTGGAGGAGATCAGTCTATAAATAGCAGGGGTCCTTGGTTGTGGTGATAGTGGCCATTGTCGTATTGTTGTCACTTAGTCTAGTAGTTGTCCCATAGGTTTCCCCCCTTAGGGCCCTGCTAGGTTTTGTGGTAACAAGGTCAATGGGGCTGCTAAGTACAAAAGTATCAATATATTGTTGGTGAGCAAGAGCCACTCATATATGGACCTGACATCATCACAAAAGATGCTAAGTTTGACTCTCACAAGCACAGTGCTAGTTTGAGTTACTCTTATACAAAAAATAGACTTTTTAACAAATCTCTGAATCATGGAATACTTTAGCAAACACACTATGTTTGGTCAAGGTTTGATTACATATACTAAGGGTTGAATGTTTTACTCCCCCCTTATTCCTCATTACATTTCTTTCATCTTTTGTTGGGTCTGACTTATGCTGCATTGTGTAGTGGTAATGCCTAGGTATTGGTAACAGCAAGATTGTAATATACAGGAGCAAAAGTCTCAGGAAGCTTCTTTTCACTTTGTGTCAAGTATCCATCACCTATCAAGAGGTGGGAATCCGTTTACACATTTTTGGCATGTAATCACCCAGCCCAACTTAATGGACATGACAGCTCAACTTCTTATCAACAGCTCCCTTGCAGGATAACACCAGTGACTTTTTCTAGGAATCAAACCCTGTCGGGGCTATAACACTACCCTGAATTCACTGACCCAACTGTCCTCTTGTGGCTAATATATAGGAATGAAAGGGAAAGGCAATTGGCAAAAGGTATTTTGGAGTAGCAAAGTGCAACACTTACTAAGCCAGATCTTGGAGGTATTAACACTTCGTAATTTACACTTAATACTTTAATTATTGGATGATAAATCACATGAAGTTTCAATTCACTTGATAACATAAAAAAAATATATGAGTCTTGTTTCTTTGTACACTGCTGCAGTTATTTAAAAATTCTGTATATTTAACATACTATATAGCTATCATATATTTTTCCCATATAATAGTCTCTCTCAAAAAGGAAGATTACATAGTTACTCCCTTGCAAACCTCACGGCTTCCTCTGAAAAGGTAATAGTGAAATTTATTACATCAAAATTAGAGTATAATTCAGAATCATTTTCATTTCATTTTGAAACTAGAGGTTTGTGAATCTTACCATACAGCACAAAACTTGTAAAGAACTGAAAAACTCTGGCAACAAAAGAATTGTCCTTATTAAATTGAGCAGACTCTATATTGTTCTTGCCATGTGCATCATCAGGTCGCAAATATGTTTTGTTCTTGTAGTCCTTGGACAGCAAGATAGAAAATGCACAACTGCTAACAAGTGACAGTATAATAAGAAGGAATAGCTGGAATATAACCAATTTGTCTAAGCGCTTCTATATCCTACTGTGTTTTGAGGGTGGGTCTGTTGAGTTCATGATGATCTTAGTTTCATGCCCAGTAAACAACACTGCTCCATATACAAAAGAAGTATTCTTCAACTTTGAACCACGTAATAGGACTTGCATAGGACTGAGATTTAGTACCATGTTTTTCCATAAGAGATTTCCCACAAAAGTATAAATAGAGGGATTTGGTAGCTCACACTCAACAATAGCATTAAATTCCTGAAACATGGAACTGCTGGTGAAGTTCCTGGTTTCATCAAGACATTTCCTCAGTTTTAGATTTGTCTCCCCATCTAAGTTCATGGTCTCAACGTAGCATATTCCATCAGAATCACTTGAGGATATAAAAAGAAGATCAGCTAGAAAAAACTCATCAAGGTTGACCTTTACAATGTTTCCAACCTTCACATCCTTCCAGCGATGTGGTTTGAACTCTTCATTTTTCTCCAACACTTGTACAAGGCGGTTACTGACATCCTTATCAGCCTTGCCATGACGTACATCTTCAATTGCTTCTTTAGTCATAGCCACTCAAATGACAAAAACAAAAGGTAAAATTGCTGAATATCTATTGACTGGTGAGACTGGTGTGAGAGTAATGGCTACATGAAATGAAAAATAAATATTTGCAACTCTTCGAAACTACTCAAATAGTCTTTTAGGAAAGAAAAAATACCATGTATACTTAGTGGTTGAGACAATATTATTAGAGTATTTTCCACTGTCATCTCTTTTCTCATTTATATGAACAACCCAACGGTCTACTAGATTTTTATCTTGGTGTCGAAAGAGAATATGGAATACATGAAACATGTTGACAAGATCTGTGGCTTTTGAAGGAAGACTAGTTCAGACTGCAGAGCATGATACCCACTATTTCTGTATATGTAACCGCTGCCATATTCTCAGATCTATGAATCAACTTATTAGAACACTGGAAGCCAATCTACAAAATTAAACATAAAAGATCATTGTAACATGCCTATATCATATTGTAAACTTCCAAAGACAATCCATTGTCTCTAATGAAAACTACCAAAGTGAGATTCTCAAGCGCTACTACAGAATTTAAATATTAAAGTGGTTCAACTCGAAAAACAGTGATTGTCTGATACACAAAACTTGGAACATTTTAGCAAGAACTCGAACTTTGTACTTGAGAAAAATAACTTTTAATAGATAGAATAGTCATCTCCTTTTACTCAGTCAGCACACTATCCAATGATCCTCTAGCATCTTCTCAGACACATCTGTACTGAAAGAAGTTGTTCTAGATTACCTACTTTGAATAATATTTGTTTTTTTTCTTCTTTTTCTCCTTTTTTTGTTTGTTTGAAGGAATCGGCAACTGGGCCAGGCTTGTACGTGCGTGACACAAGGTCAATTCCGACTGCTACCACTATACCTCTAGGTGAACCCATGCATGGGCATGCACTGCCCACAAGACTTTCAGGGGGGATTTGAACCTCGAACCACACACTTCACAAAGACTTCATATCATGGCGAACGCCAATTGAGCTGCCCCCCTAGGAGCTACTTTGAATAATATCAATAGGGCATAAGCTAGGATAATAATCATTATTATGTATGCAAAGACCGCATATGTATGCATTGGTTCAGACAATAAATAATTCAAGTCTCTGTTACAAGAGAGCTTCAGGCTCATAAACCAACCAATGGACTAAAGGGCCAGTAAACCTTCACTTGAGACTTGAGCTAATCCAGTTTGTGGCCTTAGTAAAAAATTGATCTAATTAAAGTAGCACATTACAACATTAGTCTCAATCATCATATATATCAATTATTCGGCACCAACATCCGTTGAAAGCTAACTGTTGTGGGCCATGTGGTGATGTCATATGAAATAGTTATTGCCAATTGAAGTTTGGTCCAAAGGTGCATGACTTGGAAACAGATCAGCCTCGGCAAGCCCTTCCTTTGAGCCAAGTTGGACTCAGTCACAAAACTTAAATTCAACTCAGAAAAATAAATATCTGTGTGTGAGAGAGAGAGAATCCATGCACAATAGTGGAAATCTAAAGAGACATACCAAATAGGCAAGTTTGTTGATTTCTACCACATCTGAATGTCCAAATAGGAAATTCACATCGAGTTACATAAAGTTCCATGATACATGACACATAAAACATGAAGCTCTAAATGGCCTCTAGAGTTAAGAACTCGTCAATCTCTAATCTAAATAGTAAAATTAAATACTCTATGATGACACATCACGATCATCATAGGCTGCTTCCTCGGGAATGTCCAAATCAACGTTATCAGAACCGAACCGGTGATTGAACCGAAAAACCTTGTGGACCCAGAACCAGTTGGAACCGGATCGGAACTGGTAAAAAACCAGAAGAAAAAAAACTAGTTTACCAAAAACACATTAAGTATTCATATTTTAAATAAAAACATATATATTCATGTGCATCTGTAATGTCCCTTCCTAAATTTTCCTAATGTTTGGAAAATACATTTTTGTCAATTTTGAATTAATAACTTAAAGTACCTTTTTGTGGCCAACTTACGAGGAAAAGAATAAATTAAAGTGTTAGTGGAGGATGGGACCCACAAGGATAGCGTACTGGAGAAGAAAGCAATTCAAATTCCCTTGGGAAAATCTAATTGGTAGAGGGACCCACAAGTTTTGCATGGCCAACACTTATAAAAGGAAGATTTGGAGAAGGCATGGGCATCATTTGCACATTCAGAAAATCGAATTTCCTTAGCTATTTAGTTGAGGCAACGTTGTGTTGTTTAGAATAGGAGCTTCCCAAGGAGAGAAGCCCATCCCTTCTCCGATGGACTTCGAGTGCCACTCAAGAAGGGATTCTTCAGTATTTTGTGATCAGGAGAGGCAGCGTTGCAAATCCCACGCATTCCTAGAGCAGCTGGGATGCAATGAGAGTTGGGACTGCATAGTAAAGGAAATAAGTTTTCATGGGAGAGCTAGGTTGTGAAGAAAATCATCCGGGGAAACTACAGGAGGAATCATTGAGGAATTCCAGGAGTGTTGGAGCAGCTTCAGACCCTGAGAGACCAGCCATACACAGTTCCTTCCAGTTATTCTGCAGAGACTACGTCATCCACCTAGTGATTGCGCAGTCATAGGAGGGCAACAATTTGGAGCAGCATTTGTCGGGGCGGGTTAGCAGCTGAGGAGTTGGGGGTTTGATTGGAGATATATTTCAGGAGGATTGCTGGTATTTTGGAGGGAAAAAATCTACAGAAGCAGCTACAGTAGCAGAATTCGAAATTGAAAAAGGGCCAAGCAGAGAAGGGTCCAATTTTGAAGGTTGGAGGTTGGTGAAAAGATTTCTGGGTTTTTCTAGGTTTTGGGCAAGGATCACCTTCCCAATTTCATAGAATTTTCTGGGCATTATTTAGTGGACAAATCAAGTGCCAAAGTCATCCAGCAGTTGTAGAAAGCCAAGGACAACGCAGTTTTCAGGAAAGCAGAGTATTGTAGCAGTTGTACCTTTTGATGTTGATCACCTGAGGCTTGTAGCTTGCCTTGTGCAAGCCCAGGTGCACTCATTCCATCTCATATTGTACTCGAGCTAATTATATTAATAAAATTGGCTTTCTGGGCATATTTTCTTGTATTTGTGTTGCTAAAGTAAAATTTATGTGTTAAATTTATTGCATGTTTCCTATAGCACTATAAATTTTATATTTGGAATATTACAGTGGTATCAGAGCATGTTCTTTGCCAGGGTGGGGAACAAGAGAAGGTGATGCCACAAAGATACCAAGGAGTAGTTTTCCATAGAGGTCGTGGTAGAAGCAGAGGTAGAGGCCGTGGGAAAGAAGGTATCCCAGACCCATTTTCAAACACAGAAATAGAAGCCAGGAGGGTAGGAATGGACCAACACGATGAGGAGGAGTAGCCTAGGCCAAGGGTCCAAGACCAGATCTTAGAGGAGCTACTAAGAGAAAATTAGCAAATGATGAGACAAGAGCAGATCATGATGGACATGATGGAGCAGGTGATGGGGTTGCATGTGGGTGGAAGGCCAGATGGAGTAGCAGAACCTCAAGGTGATGGAGGTTCCAAAGCGGGAGGCATTCGTACATTCCAGCTCCCGCACACTCCACAGCATGGGCAGGCTGCATACCTTTGATGCCAAACTTCGTAGAGGAGCCAGAGCCTGAGAGGGAGATGAATCCAGTTGAAGATATAATGCACTAGGTTGCATCCGGCATCGATTAGTATGAGGGATTGGATGCCCGGATAGGTGATGTCCCTTGGTGAATTTATTCACCTAAAGGAGAGACGTACCACGGGGGCTGGTCATTATTTCAGAGGAGGATCATCCAGCCATAAGGTGTCAAGGTTGGCGGGGAAGGTCACACTTCAAAATTTCGATGGGGGAGCAAAGAGTTCATCACGAGCATGGATACAAAAGTTGGACACCTATTTTCATTTGAACCTGATGAAGGAAGCAGATGCCATACGATTTGCCACCCTCCACTTGGAGGGATATGCCCAAGAGTGGTGGTACCATGGGCTTATCACACTTGGACATATCAACATCACTTCATACCAGGAGTTCACCCAGAGGTTGTTGGAGAGATTTGAGAGGAAGGATCTGGAGCTGCACTTTAGGGAGCTAGCCCACTTGAGACAGACAGGCAGCGCAGAGGCATTCATCATTGAGTTTCAAAGGCTAGTCGTGATGGTGACAAATATTTCTGAGAGTCGGTTGATCATGTTGTTTGTAGAGGGGTTTGTTGGGCCATTGCGTGGATAGGTGAGGGCCTATAAGCCCACATCACTAGAGGATGCCATCTCTCGAGCTTGGGATATGATTGATGCAATGCCCAAGAACAGGGCTTTTGTTCCCACGAGACCCACAACCCCACAGGTTAACAGAGATACGCGGCCACTACAGAGAGATGGAGCATGGACAGTTGGATGATGAGACACGGAGGGACCTCAGGAGGAGGAGATTGTGTTTCACATGCCAAGAACCTTGGGCACCAAGGCACAAGTGTACCAAGGGCAAGGCCCATTTCATTGAGGTGTTCTCGGATAGTGAGCCAAAGGAGGAGGAGACCGAGAGAGTGGAGGAGTCGAGGGATGAGGGTGGTCCATTGGGAGCAGGAGGGCCACCACCACCCCCACGTGAAGGAGGATTGTTTGCCCCAGTAGAAGGATTTCTTGCTTGACTTTGGGGTGTGCCGAAGTACCTGACACTCAGATTCAGGGGGACCATTCAAGGGCAGCATGTGTAAGTTCTGGTTGACAGTGGAGCCACCCACAATTTTCTTGATTCCCAGATGATGGAGCATAGGGGAATCCAGACAGCCACGTTTGAGGGATTCTTCATTCTGATACCGAGAACCCGAACTATGCGGTGTACGAGATATGTCCCTGGATTGACCTTGCAGATGGAGAACTACTCTCTCACTGATCATTTCTTTGTTGTTGATATTCCGGATACCAATGTGGTGTTGGGAGTTCAGTGGTTGTACACATTGGAGAAAGTCACCACTGATTGGAAGCAGTTGGATATGGAGTTCAAAGGGCCTAATGGGAGGCCAGTATTGTTGAGGGGGATACACTCTTATCCACTCTTATCCACCTTGAGAGTTATGTTCTAATACCTTATTCATAAACATTTCTACTAGGCATGGCAGTTTGAGTTTTAAACATTTCTTATTCTTATACAGCATCTCTCTATGCAGCATTAGCCACCATTATTCACAACAAGCATGAGACTGGAGACAATTTTTGTTGTTTAAAATGTGTTTTTGAATGTATAAATAGATTCAGTGCCCTGAAAAGCTCTGGGGCACTTGAATTGTGTAGATTATAAAACTCAAACTTACAATTCCACGAATAAGGTAGAAATGTTTCTGAATAAGAAATGTTTAAAACTCAAACTGCCATGCCTGGTAGAAATGTTTATGAATAAGGTATTAGAACATAACTCTCAATTCCATTTGATGACCAATTAATCATGGTTTTCTCTTGCATTGTTTTCTGAATATGTACATGTGGTTGCAGGAGATCATAGTGGAGGATTTATTACCCATGAGTTTCCATTTTCAAAGATCAACAAAGCTTTTGAATTTTTGTTGGCAGGCAATTGCTTGAGATGTGTTCTCCACCTCTAACTCCCACTATATATTGCTGAATGTTTGTTTTTGACATTTCGAATTGAATGGAATTTGCTCCAATAAAATAATTAGAATGAATAAGATGATCTGTTGAGCATAGTCTCAGTGTTTGTGACAACGATTGATAAATAAATTATAAATTTGTTTAAAATGGCGGTTGACAAATAAATTATAAGCTTCCTAATCGGAGGAATGTACAAATAGTATTTATAATTGTGCGATAGACCACGACATTGTAACAAAGATTTGCTTTCTAGTAAAGGATGCGTGGGATGTTGTTGCCCTTTCAAAATGATATTTAATCACTAAATAACAATTATAAAATTGAGAAAACTTGTCATAAGGGGGTCCAGTTATGCGACCATTAGGCTTTTATAAAGAATGTTAGACCAGTTATGATAATGACAAACAGCTTAGACTATCTTTTATGTAATATTTTATTTTAGTAAATTCTATTATGTTATGGTGGTATGTGGGGATTATGGTTTAAATATTTTAGGATGATGAGGACCGTTTTATTTAAACATCCATTGAAATTAATTATGTTGTTTTTGTGGACTTCTTTTTACTAATATTGTCATATAATTCTATTTTAGTAATTTTATTATTTTAGAAATTTTATTATAATATGGTTATGGTTTGATGATGGTAGTTAATATTTATTGGAACTATATTTTATTCATTAGATATTAAGAAAGATAAGGAATTATTCAGTTTTTTTGTTAAATAGTAAAAAAAACATCTTAAGATTCATATAATTTTGATAAATTAGAAAGTTAATAATGTTGGTATTGTGACAAATATTTTGAAATTGTGATGTAATATGGGTGTACACAAAATATTTTAATATAAAGTGTTTTTCATCTTCAACTCTCTTTTTTTTCTTTTATTTTTTTATTTTTTATTTTTTCCCTTGAAAAAAAAAACCTTAAATTTTGTTAATGGTATAAAAATTATATTTTGTAGACACACATAATGTGTGTGCATATAGGATCAGAAAGTACATGATGAAGCTAAAAAGAATAGAAGGAAAAAGAAATATTTTTTTTTATGACTAAGAACTGCAGGGAAAATAACATCAAAAGAATAGAAGGAAAAAGAAAGATTTTTTTTATGACTAAGAACTGCAGGGAAAATAACATCAAAAGAAACAAAGAAAATAAAGTATGACAACTAGAGCTAATATTTTCATTTTTTTTCCTTTTTTGCAATTTTTTCCAACCCTTGGGATTTGGTTCAACAAGAACCAAAGTCAATTCACGTCCCACTTGTGGGACTCCTTTGTTAGAATCCAAGCTCTCAGAGACATGAGCTCTCTTTGAGCCCCTGATTCCATCCAATGTTAAAGAGTCCTTATGATCCTTTCCTTTCTAATGAATGGTGGCAATTTCTTGTTGAACCACAGCGTCCACATTTAGCGTGTCTCCCTATTTGGCCACATCAATCATTTCTTCTTTTTTGAGTTGACTTTCCTTGTTATCTTCTTCAATCAATCAATATATTTTCTTCCTTTTTGAGTGCTTGAAGAAAAAAGCACTCAACCTTCCATGTTTCCTCAAACTCCTCTCCAACCTCAATATCAGTGCTAGTAGTAGCATGATCAACAAAACTACGCTTAGCAGAACTAGAACACATTTTCCAAACTGCACGAGAACTACGTCCCTCACGAGTCACCATGTGCCATGCTTGGTCTCGGTGGTTCGTTTCCTTCAACTCCTGGTTCAACTACCATATCTTCATTGGAACCAACACACTGAACTCCACTAGACAACGATTCACCAATTTGTACTAGTGATTCGCCATTTGTACTGGTGATTCGCCACGATTTTACAAGATA